>JAHRHJ020001311.1:0-26190 GCA_019776745.2 Taxus chinensis
TAGTAAGTCGAATCGTGGGACGCACGGTGGAAGCCTTATCACTGGACGAAATTATCTGCAGCGCTCCTCTATTCGATTTCGACTTATTATCGTCTGTTTCTTCGATCCTTAAATCTGTATCCGAACTGGATTTCCCACATATTTCTGGTCCAGAAGTCGTCGAAGAGGCTGATGGCTGCGTGGAAAGAGGAATGAGAAAGTAGAGTCGACCTGGTCGAAGCTCTGCGCTCTGTGAAAGAGGTCGAGATATCATATTAAGTCGATGTTTGTCATCTGCTTCAAATATTTCATGATCTGGATGATACCCAAATAATTCCTTGACATGCAGAGGACTACACAATTTCAACACCGTTCCATCAGCTTTCATAATCTTGACACGTCGGCGATTCCCTTTAAAAATTCCTCGCAGGCAATTAATACCCATAAAATAGGTTCTTAGTGTTCTTAGAACGATAAAGACTGTATATTATGGCTTATGATGATCGAATAATTACTCAGAAATCAAAAACCCCTTATATAGAGAAGTAAAACATAGAGAGGCGAGTCCTGGTCTACGCATCCCGCCCACCTCCGGAACAAAACTTTATCTTGAGGAAAAGTAAAGATAATGATAGCAGCATAATTCCATTCACATGCATCAAATCACACGTGTGTTGAATGAAGCATAATTCCATTGTTTAATTGACTCAGTTGGGAATCAGCTAATAAGACATAATAAGTACGTCCCGTCATTAACAAGTGAATGCGGAGGGATCTTTTGTCGTCGTTCTTTTCACATGAGACCAAAAATTAAGATTTTTCAATGGATAGACTTAACATGTTGTAGTTCTCTTTTAACGTTGTCGACAAATTCAAAAGTGACGGCTATAAAGAAACTTCAAAGTTGTATTGTTATTGTTTTACTAAAATTTATCTTATTCATCGTCAAATTTATAATTGTATTATTTCCACCTATCTTTTATACTGTCAGCCTTGTTAATATCTGTTTTTCAATAAAAAAAAAGTGACGGCAATAAAGAAACTCATTTATCACCAAATTCAAAGTTGTATTGTTATTGTTTTATTAAAAAAAAATTATTTTATCTTATTTGAAGAAACTTATTTATCATTAAATATTCAAAGTCGTATTATTATTATTTTATTAAAACTTATCTTTTTGGATTGTATTTGAGGACACTCATTTGTGATCACATTCAAAGTTGTATTATTAAAATTTATCTTTTAAATTTAATTTTCCTCAAATATATTTGGGAGTGTATCTTGTTTTGGTTTATCGTGTATAAAGGTGGATAAAAAGTCATTGTAAAAATTGTTTCTATCGACGTGTTACCGGCAGATTCGTTCCCAGTGACATATTTCTTGTAAGGTGTGATTTTTTTTTCGAATATTGATTTATATATGAGACTAGAAAAGGCAATTCTATTTGTAGACTTTAAAATGAGTGATTTTTTTTCATCCCTGTTGTAGTGAATCTCAAATTCATTAAAAACTACACAAGTTTTAAGACAATACCCTCTTAATCTGGTTAACTTGTGCAAGCATAAAAGTGTTTTGGGCTTGTATATACATTTGGATGATTTTTCAGCCTCTTTCTGTATGCAGATACTATGTTACATCCATCATATGTACACATAAATTTAAGATGGGCGAAAGGGACACACTATCACTTGTAGAATGACATCCACTCTGTAGTGGGGTGTTTTTTTAGCTTCATGCTCACACATGGCTAACCTAAAAACATGACACTAGAGGATGGAGGCATATACTAGGTTGGAGGGACAATTTCAGTGGCGACCTATTCATCATATGGCTAATTATGGGGCCGCTTTTTAAAAATTATGAAAAGACGAATTTTCTAGCGCAGGTCAGTGACCTGTTCACCTTTCAATTACAGCTTCAATTTACCTTTTCAAGGGGTTGACTTCGCCTACCCTTGTGGACTATCCCTGATATAAATCCTATGATTATATCGTTGGGATCAGAATGACTGCATTAGATCACTCATACCACTTGCGAAGCATCCTGTATCCTATCAAGTACAGTAAACATTGCGACAGGATTGATCGGTCAGGTTGCAAATACGTTCGAATTAAAAAATGTGATTATCTGACAGCAAGATCCAGGGACAGTAAAGATCTGACGCGCGACAGGGAGAGTTTGTTGACGCGTGACAGTAGTGCAGAGGATGTAGATGATTCACAAAGAGTTTTTTGATGCACGACACAAATATTTTTCTTGTTGCGTGACTAGATGGCGGAGGCTGCAGACGTGCGATAGAGATTTGCTGACGCGCGTCAACAAGGTGGTTGATGCGCGTCAACAAACCCCATTGATGCGCATCAACAAACCCCATTGACACTATATTGTGTCTATTCATCGAGTAATTCTTTGTTACGATGTTATTACTTCAAATTATTATTAAAGTCAACATCAAAGTGTATTTGGATTTCCAAGGTTGTGTTTATAATTTGGGAAAAACTCTATAAGGGAGCTAGATGAACAATGTTAAATGACAATCCCTAACCTTGAAATATGTGTTTCCCACATCCAATATGGCTAAGGTACTTCCTTACCTTGGGTTTCTCGGTAATCCTTATGAGGCCACTCTTTACAGTACATCAGTACAAATATTCACAAAATGGGGCTTTCGAATATGCCTTGGGAACATTTAAATATCAAAATGGGATCTTTCGTAGATAAACAACGGGTTTTTGACCAAATGACGAAACGTGATATATTTTTAATGAATATCATAATTGCAACTTACAGAAAACATGGTCATCCTTAAATGCCATGTGATTGTTCCATCAAATACAATAAACAAATACTCAACCTGATCAACTCACCTTTACCAATATACTTATGGGTGGTAGAAAAATTAGATTTTTGCAACATCGTATGGACATTCATCACGACATAATAGGAAGTGTTTTTTGTCATAAATTACTACATTGTTAACTCTTCCCCATCACACAACATTCAAATAATTGAAGATAACATATATTTCACTACAAATTACAACTCCAAACTAAATATTTGTATCCTCTTTAGCATAGTTTGTAAATCACGTCCAATTTCTAGTAAATTAAAGTGGTGTTCATGCAAGTAATTATTGTAAGAGTATGAAAACATAAATGTTCACCTAAAAGTGATAGATAACTTTGTTAGGAATATTATAGTGCTTCACATATTTATGTGTGTGAATAATAATTACGTGTGTAATTATTATTGTTGAGAGATTATTGTTAGAGATGTTATAATATATTGGTTCAACAATATATTATTATATTTATTCTTATGTGTGGGTTATGTGAGCTATTCTCACCCCACATAATTAGGCTTGGTTGAGATTTTATAGTTGAGTTAGTTTCCTATATTCTAGGGAAACTCCAGCCTATATATTAGGCTATTGTATTGTGTGAAAGATATAGAGAATATATTATTATTTTGCTGTGTAAATTTGCTTGTTCTCCAAGATTTGGTATCAGAGTAGCGTTTGATCCATACAATGGAGAGTTAATTTGTATAGGGGCAATAGTGTATTACATTGCCTTGAGGAATAGCAGTCTTATCTTTGCAGAGAAGATTTTCTATATGCTATAATTTTGTAATTAGACGTTATAAGTTTCAGAGTAGGGAAAATCCATCAAGACGATTTTTTAGTTGCAGGTTCACAGAAATATTAGAATAGAGCAGCCCATTGGCATATAGTGTTATTTTTGTGTTTCTCAGATATGAATGCGTCCATGATTGCAACTTAAAGGCGTGAGGATTTGAGCGGTTCATTTTTCTACACAACTATTACTGGTCTGCATTCCATATTTCTCAACCTTGTTTTGGTGACAAACTTGGACTCTTGGCATGGTAAATCCTACAGCAAACAACCATGTCTCCAAACTGTACTGGTTTTGGAACCTCGTTCAGATCTCCAAACTATAGGATCTTATTCAATTAATTTTGGCATAAAGACGTGTTGATCCAGGCATGCGAGCTCTTCTCCTCGTACACATGTACAACTGGAACTCAACGAGGTCTCTGCAAATTACTACTAAAGTGATTCAAATGAAATTATGGCCTACAAATGGTGTGCATGTAACCTACCGCTACGCCTCCATGACTGTTACCTGCATTGGATGCACATCGAATTCATTGGTTGCTGTGGAATTCTTAGCGGTCTACCAAAACTCCTACCTGGCATCATTTGTTCCATTGAAAACATTCCAAAACATTCCCGATAACTGGTCTATATTCTCATTTTATAAAGTTGAATCAATATAGAAAAGTGTAGATTACTTTCATCTATATTAGTGTGTCTACTTATATGTGAGTCAATTTAATAATATAGATCAATATTAGGTGTTCGGTGGTGTTAGTTGATGGTGTATAGGTATTTTGTGTTTAAATATTTTGTTGATTGTGTAGTCATGTTGTTTAGTCTGTCAATAGTCGACATTATTATCCTATCATTTGTCAGTTTTAGTCATTTAGTATTCTCTAGGTGTCAATATATTTGAGTTTGTCATTAAGTCAAGTCAATTTGTATTGTAGTGTCCTTGTCAAAAAATCATCAAATCTTTGAGTTATTGTCAAAAGTTGTAAAAAAAATGTCTCGTTGTTCAATAATTGGATGCATTTTCGGTGTTACCCAACATTCGGAAAAAATAAAGTGTTTCACATTGCGGGAGGGAAGAAAAGAATAAGATCAATGTGGAAACAAATGTGCTTCATGTTCACATCTTGCTGAGTTAGCAGCATGACACCAGAGGCAAGAGGCATCGGAGGTTGGAGGTCAACCAGTGACCTCTCGTCAGTTGCCAACGACGGGGCCGCACAGATGGTTTGGTGACATTTTTATGGTGTATTTTCTTTCATCTTGTGTCGTGTGCTTCTGGTCATAGTTCCAATATTAGTGTTCCTGTTTGCAGTGTTCGTGATTGAATAAGTGGAAATTTCACATTGAGGGGGGGAACATGATCCAATGTTCCATTTCCAGTATGTCAGCGTTTTCTATGTATGTATAAGCAACAAATTTTAACAGAATTTCCTATGTTATTCCCTGTAGTGAGATGTGATGAGGGCTGATAATGTACTTGGCATATCATGATGTGGTTGTAGGTAAACCACTTGAAAACCTTCATTTGTGGTTTGTGGTAAACCAATAGCAAAACCACCATTCTTGGTTGTTGGTAATCCATTCGCAAAACCATCACTTTGTGGTTTGTGGTAAACCAATTGCAAAAGCACCATTCTTGGTTTTTGGTCAACCGTTTGCAAAACCATCCATGAGGTTTGTGATCATCCTGTGAAAATCACTAGATCATGAGCAGGTGCAAGTACAAAGGCAGGTTTTCCCCATCATCGCACTAAGGGGGGGAATGTTCAGGAATATTATAGTGCTTCACATATTTATGTGTGTGAATAATAATTACGTGTGTAATTATTATTGTTGAGAGATTATTGTTAGAGATGTTATAATATATCTGGTTCAACAATATATTATTATATTTATTGTTATGTGTGGGTTACGTCAAGTTATTCTCACCCCACACCAATTAGGCTTGTTGAGATTTTGTAGTTGAGTTAGTTTCCTATATTCTAGGGAAAATCCAGCCTATATATTAGGCTATTGTATTGTGTGAAATGATATAGAGAATATATTATTATTTTGTTGTGTAAATCTGTTTGTTCTCCAAGAAACTTCTCAAATAGTTTCACAATTGTAATTACGTGAGATCGTATAATAAGATATTCTATTGAACTCATCATTTTTGATCATATTATGCCTCATGTTTGAAATTCACATATAGTGGAGTGTTTTGATTATTAACAACCAATTATTTTCTAATGTCTTATAAAGACCATGCTCTTGAAATTATTGAAACTCTCAAAATATTCAAGGGTCTTGTACATACAAAGACAATCACTAGTCCATGATTTTTATTGAAAATAATCTTGACAGTAGAGCACAAAAATATTGAAAACTTATACGATACCTGTCTCATGGGTCTACAAAGATTGGTATACGATGCGGATCAAGCCTAATTCAAGCTCGAGTACACATTTCAATTCAAGGACATGCTAACTTTATGGTTTTTCCCTTCCAAGGAATAATTGACACTTAGTCTATGTCATTTTGAGAGGTGGTATTATCCTATCAGCATATCATCCCAGTAAAAGTGCTATGTAGAGATATCTAAAATATGATGTGGCCAAGCCTTTTGTGCCACAACAATGTTGAGGTCATGGCTATTTCTACAATATTATGATTGTCTCTCTTAACAATATAAACTTGGAACAATACGTTTCACCTAATAGCTAAATTGAAGGACTAATGAAATTTTTTTAGATCTTCCAAACGAAATCTCAAATCTAAACACATATTACTATTGTCATAATACATGTCACTAAATCAATCTTTTGGTTGAAACAAAACAGTAGTTGACTAGCTGATACTAAATTCTTTTCAAACTATAGTACTCCAACATAAGATCAATCATATTATTTTACATATTGTTGCATTCCAATGAGGTAAGATACAACTAGTAGTAGATAATATATAGATCTATTAGTATGGTCATGAATTCTATAACAAATAGACCACCCAACGTTATACATGATTTTATAACAACGAATTTCATTCAAAGTGAAAATATTGCAATAGACTAGGTTACGTCGAGTACATGTACTATTTTTGTTACACTTGAATTGCACATTAGGATACATAAATTATAGTGATGATGATTTCTTCAGTGTGAGCATATTTACATACATGAATCTCTTTATCATTAGACATTAGATCTTCCTATTCAATACCTTAGTTGCAATAAAGATAATTGTATGGGGATTCTTTTTCCAATGTATAAGAATTTTTTCGACCCCACATTCATCTCAACATGATTTTTTGTTAGCATGATGATCATTGATTAGTATATTGGCTTGCTTGCCACATAGATAGATCCCTGTTTGAAATGCATTGTACAACCATCTACTTTACATAAGTTTCAATTGAGGACCCTTGTAACCATATTGTGTATTACACTTATTTTGTTAATTGTTTTTTCACCTACCGTTGATTTTTTGCTACATAGCTAATTTGGTTTTCCTTACCTGCCATCTTCCTAACCATATATCGCTTGTATATGATTTAGTTTATAATCTGGTGCAAAGCAAGAACAATCAATTACATCTTTTTTTTTATGTATGGAATCTTCATTGGTTTCAATATATTCACCAACTTTTTGAAGACGTTAGGTAGCCTTTCAAATGACATTAAGAGTAGGTCACAAACTTATTCAAGTTTGGAAGATGTGGAGGTGAAGATATCTTAAGGTGATGGGTACAAGAGATTCACGTATGGACTTCCTGGTTCCATTGATTATTGGAAGTGATGCTTGGAGTGCAAGGCTGGAAACTTATGTAACATATCCCATTTACGTTGGCAAAACTGCTGGCTAAGAAAGATATGTAGAAATTAGGCATATAAAATAAGAACTAACATAAATAAAATAAAGAATTACAAAAAAATAGATTATTACAAACTCATATTAGCACTTTTGTGCACATATTTCTTCTTCCTCGTCAGAGCTTCGACTCAATACAATCTCTCTGAATGTGTCATATCAAAAAAATTACAATTGTCTCTAATAAATAGATGGCTTTCATTTAACAATAAAACACTCAACTCTTAAAAATAGAACATCAGATTAAAAAACATGTATGCTTTTGTGAAATACAAATCTTTTGACTTATTTAGAATTTAATACGATTTTCCTAAAACTTAGTTATGCATGAACAACTAAATTTAAAAAATTTAACCTTTGCATAAAAAACAAACTTGTTTTTTTTTTAAAGCTTTTCTCAAAAATAAAACAGGGACAAAATCAAAGTCTTTTTCTAACACTCCCCCTTAATTTGGACCTTCAAAATTTTATTATTCTGGAGTTGAGTGTGCACTTCCAAATCTAACATATTCCTAATCATGAACTCCCAAACAACTTCTCAAATACTCAAAACTTCATTGCCCAAAGCTTTGTAAATATATCAACAAACTGATCTTTAGATCTACAAAATTCAAGACAAATTTCCTTGTTGTTAACCAACTCCCTGATGAAGTGATACCTCATGTCTATGTTCTTTCTCCTCTTGTGAAAAACATGATTTTTGGACAATGCTATTGCTAAATTGTTGTCACAAAAAATCTATGTAGAATCCTCTTGATTCTGTCCTCAAATCTGTCAACACTCTTCTCATCCAAACAACTTGACATGTTGCTCCTGTTGCTGCTACATACTTTGCTTCTATGCTGAAGATAAGAGTGATTATGGACTTGCTTCTTTGATGTCCATGAAACTACACCTATTCCAAAGTGAAAAGCATAGCCATATGTTCTCTTTCCTATCATCTATACTTCCGACACTATCACTATTTGTATAACCTATGAGTTTGAACTCATCTTGATGTTGAATACAAAATTCCATGATTCTTAGTTCCACATACATACCTCAAAATCATTTTTCCAGCTTGCCAATGTGAATATTTTGGAGATTCCATGAACCTTGAGATGAGGCTCACACCATACATAATATCAGGCCTTGTGGCTGTTAAATACATGAGACTTCCTAACTAGCCTTTTGAAAAATGTTGGATCTACAAATGATCCAATGTCATCTTTTCTTAACTTCAATCTTATTGTAGCTAGTGTTGGCGTTGGCTTGCAATTCAACATGTTAAACCTCTTCAAAACATCGTTGGCATAATTTTCTTGTGAAATAAAAAATCCATCTTCTGATTGTTGAACTTCTATGCCCAAAAAATAGTGCATGAGGCCTAGATTTGTCATCTCAAATTTTTTCTTCATAGCTGATTTGAATGAATCTGTAGATAGATTTCTAGTAATGATTAAATCATCCACATATAAACAAACAATTCAGAATTTTACCTTGCTCATTTATCTTGATGTATAAAGTAGGCTCACTTCTTGCTCCTACTGAAACCATTTTGTATCAAATAAGAATCAATCCTACTGTACCAAGATCTAGGTGCTTGCTTAAGACCATAAGTGATCTTTTCTCAACATGTATACCTTTCCTTCAAGACCTTCAATCTCATAACGTTCTGGTTGATTCACATAAACTTCTTCTTCAACAAAACCATTTCAAGAATGTTGATTTACATTCATATGATAAATAGGCCATTTATTTTGAGCTACAATTGCTAAAACCATTCTTACCATGTCCAAACGTGCTACATGGTGCAAACATTTCATTGTAATATACTCTATATTGCTATGAAAAACCTCTGACAACCAACCTTGCTTTATGTTTCTGTACTTTACCATCGACAGTATATTTGGTCTTGTAGACCCACTTCACTCCTATCACATCCTTTACTTATGAAAGACTTACCAATTCCCATCTAGGTCTGATTTTTCTCTATGGCGTCTATCTCATCATCCATGGTTTGAACCCAAACTTCATTGTTTATAGCCTCTTCAAAGTATACTAGATCTGCGGCTTGAGAAAAAAATAGTGCAAAAACTGAAAAAGCATTAGTTGTATCAACATTATAAATCTCACTAAGACTCCTTGTTTTCCGATGCAAAGGGCTATCTGATGATGTATTGTTTTGTACTGAAGGAGTTGCTTCTAGCATTATTTGTGGTGTCTGTTGGATGATTGAAGATGACTAAAATCTTGGAGACCTCCTATATGTAGATGGAGGTGTATCTTGTGCTACAACTTGTGGTGCATGTCCAAGATTCAAAGAAGATATAATACCTTGCTGTTATATGCTTTCATTTGCAATATCATCATGAGGAATAACTGCTGCTACACTAACTATTTTCTCAATATTTCCATCCCATGCCTCATTTTCAAAAAATTGTACATCTCTGCTGATTATGACCTTTCTGGTAACTAGATTAAAAAACTTGTAATATTTTGTATTCTCTGAATATACAAAAAATATGCACTTTTCTCATTTTTTGTCTAACTTCTTCCTTAGCTAATTAGGCACATGTGCGTATGCCACATGGGAACCAAAAATTCTAAAATGAGAAACACTATGTTTATTTATCAGTCCAAGCTTGGTGAGGAACCATGTTCTCGAATCAACTATCATTGGATAGATATTAATGACTAGTAAGACTATGATCTGCTAATTCTTCCACCAAGAATAGTATCACTTTGACAGATGTTTTCCTTCATCTGATACTTCCCATCTATGCTAAGTGACCATAGAGAGAAACTAGTCTTTCTCTCTGAAAGGGAAGCCATTCATAATCTGCGGAGTATACCTATAAGTCAGGATTCATTGTGTCCACCTTAAGTATTTGTAATATTAGCTAGAAAAGCATGGTGAAACATACTTACCATCCTCTGTCTGTCCTGATAACTTTGTTGTAATCACAACACTTTGCTAATTTCTCACTAAAGCCTTGAATTGCTGAAATATGAGGCAAAAGTCATTGTGATTTGTGTCTAAAAAAGTACACCCATGGATTTATCGTATAGTCATCAGTGAATGTACTTAGCAAGTATGGGATAACCTCTAATAGAAGTTGTTTGCATCGGTCCTATCCTAACTTATCTCCAAAGTGACTCCAAATTACAAAGTAGTTGCAAATCTAGCACTAATCTAATTCTTTTTCCAAATGGCTACAGAGATTATAGAAAATTGCATCCCCAAAATACAAACTTACACTAAGTCTATTTGGTGATCTGCATCTAAGGAAAACCTGTTGTCACCATAACTTACTGTGTAATAAATTCAAACACTTCCAGAACCTTGTAAATGACCAAACAACTGAGATACGCACATAACCATGCATGTAATGAAATATTTCAACTAGAGTGCAAAATGACATAGAAGAGGGTTTGAAACATCCAAATAGCTTTGGATTGATCTATAATATGATCTCTAGAAGTTGATATAATACATCACATTTAGGTCCAAAGGCACATATTTTTCATTACAATGTCCAATAGGGAACATTTTAAATACTCCACAAATATACATTATAGAAAAGAAACAAGGGTACTTGGGGCATAAAAAAAGTTTCACACATTCTTTGTCTAAAATGTAAACTTTTCGTTATCAATATATAGTAAAAAATAACCAGAAGCTCAGAGAGATTATGAATTCAAAATCTGAATCATAATCAACCACCCTACATAATACATAAAAATCCCACTTTGTAGTTAGCAATGTTGATTTCTTCTTTTCCTTTTACAGTCACTATATTACCCATTTCCACCAGGGTAACTTCTTCCTTGTTACTAACTCATCCAAATTAGAAGCCCATAACATCATAAGTTACCTGGTAGGTGAGAAATCTGAAAACATTTTGTATTCAAATGGACCAGACTATCATTTCAGTACATCTCTTGAAATACATAACACTTAATAGGTGATGCTTTGGAAAGAAGTTTTTGCATTGTAATAAAGAGGGAGCACTGGAGTAGAGCTTCTAACATAGTCCTATTTTGATGAAAAATTGTTCTGCTCCCAGTACAAAATTCGTGGACATTCTGAAGCATGAGGGTGCCCATATCTACTTTCAAATAGTGGCAGTGGTTGATCCTATTGTTTTGGACTCCGAAAGTGCATTGCATCTCATCTCATAACCTAACCCTACCTCACCACCTAAACCTTACACACTTAATTATTTATTAATTACCTTATAATTAATAAATCAACATCTCCAACCCTGCCACCTCACCTCACCACCTCACCATGACCTAGCCCTAACCTTAAACTAACCTAATTAAGACCTATAACTTGGTCCAGACCCACACCCATGACTCATCACCCCTCACCCGCACCAAAATGAACCTAATAATGAATTGACCAAGCCCACAACTTACCCCTCGGGAAGAAAGAGGAAAGTGGGGCTATTTTACTAAAATAGATCATAATGGCTGCTAGGTAAATAGGTTCAAACCAAGATAAATTATGCCACAACCGAAGCAAAATGAAAACAACAAAAAATAGCATAAAATCATAGCAAAGATCCAAAAGAAAGAATGGTGGCCATTCCAAAATATGCAATATTTTCCCAAAGAAAAACTTCCAGAAACCTCGAAGCAAAATGAGAAAATAAAAAAATGATGTCTTTCAAACTGTTTAAGATCACCAATTTAAAAAATTTTGCTAGACTGAACCTAAATGCTTCTAGGTCCAAAGTCCAACTTTTCAGACTCCATAGTGTCTCTTTAAAACATGCATCCCACTGACTCCCAAAAACTCCCATCAAATTGCTTGATCGAACCCAAAATGTGAGCTCCCATGGCCAAACTGATCTGTAATATTTTCTCTGTACGAGTCAATTTCACCGAGAGGTAAATCTGGTAACACTACCAATATAGATGAGGCTGTATGTGGTAAAATCATAAAAATGTATAGTTTTCGTTAATGATAGATATTTGACATATGGTTCCCCACATAACACTGGGAGCATATCTCAGGAGGAAAATAGGAGTTTGCTAAATAGCTTGACATTCGTATCGAAGGTAGTTAAGAATGTTGACAAATAGTAGGTTAAGTATTTTTCTAATTTTTCCTGAAAAAGGTGAAACCATGGTTCATCAGTACCTTGGAGAACATGAGAATTGAATCCCATCTCTTGGGCAAGAAGTTCCTAATAGCAATGTCATCTATCTGAACAAATGAACCCTGTCAAAAAGTATGGACAAAACATCCTCTAGAAGTGTAGGATATTATCATGGTTTACATTCCATAACAGGATTTTTATCCAATGAGTTACAGATTTTAACCCGTCCATGGTCATACCAGTGGATCCCTAAGTATGGATATTGTTTACTCAAATACAATAAATGATTCCATTACCCCTGAAATAAGAATTCTACCATCATATCAACCATGCGTTCACCAAAGGATACTGACGAAGGAGTCTTAGCAATAGACCGTAATCATGGGGCTACCTTTCTAGTATTTTTGATCCTAGTCAAAAAATTCTTACCACCACCACATGTATCCAAAGGTATCCAAAGACGTGGTGTCCTAAAAAATTCCCCCAGTGGTCATTAGTAAGGTAATTCAGCTCCAATACCCCCATACATGAGTGCTACCCCCATGGATCATGAACTAGATATTCCATAGTTTAAAGGAGGAGAAACTTATAAATGTTAGATTTTTTACTAGATCTGTAGGATATAAGAGTCATCACTACCATTGAAAAAATTTTCATTGTTGTTTCCATCAACCGATCTCATAATGATGTACCAACCATTAGACCATTCTGAGCCTCAAGCATTAAGACCCCTAAATGCTCTAATAGAATTAACACCACTAAATAGAGTCTTTTCACATGAACTTTCTACCCCTGTAATAAATAAAACCATAACTATCTTCTTGACCCTAAGAACTTCTTCAAAAATCGAGCTAAATTTGGGTGCAAAGAAGTGAAAACTCTCCCAAGAACATATCTAGGGGAGAGAACTATTTCATCCCAATCTCTTAAAACACCTACAGCTTATCAGGGGTATCCTTTAACATGAAAAAAATGTGCAAGGATAATATTATCAGTTTTAAAGGTTTGGACTGAGGGAACATTGATGTCACCTTTTAGGATCTTATTACTCAATATGAATCCCTTCAAGTATTTCAAAGTTTTATGAGGACAAATCATTGTCCATCTCCCTACTTCTCACCCAAGTAAGGTTTCTCCAAGATGCAAAAAAAATCTTATGATCCATCCTAAATGCCATCACTACTAAGGTTAGGTGTTCCTGTTAGTGTAGGAGCATTATCGTGCATCTCTTAAGAAATTTATTCGAGTTGTATCAAGATAATTCTTACAGTAGTTGTTAGCCCTACACTTGTTGGGTTGTACTTGCTTAGGTGTACTAGTTGTGTATAAGTGGAGCATTTTACTAGTTGTATTGATTTACCTTAGCTCATGTTCACTTAGGTACTTTATTTACCTTTATTGTATTTATCCTCACCCACTTATGTGTGTGGATATTTCTTTTATCTTATTTAGATATTAGGAGATATTATCTAGTTATTAGGTATAGTTCTTTCCTTGATATATGGTATTGTATTGACTAGATCCTTGATGTCTATAGTTCTTTCCTAAATCTATGGTCTTGACTAGTTATTTGATGACTAGTTATTTCCTTGATTTATGGCTTGATCTATGGCCTTGACTGGTTCTTAGATTGATCTTACTTTCCTATATTAAGCAAGGCCTATTCTCATTGTACTTGCATGAGAGTTCCATAATAATATATGATATTATTATTCATTTGTTTGCAAAGGTTTTATGTAAAGTTATTCCGATGAATTGCTTTCATCTTATCAAATGTGGTGTATTTGATCATCTGAGTATCTTCTTGGCTTGGAACGATTTTTATCATTCCTTTCATGGTAACTCCTCCATTATTGGTAGAATCAACTATCCCAAGATAGAAATGTTTTGCTCCCACTTGACATATTCAATACGATGAGGTGGAAAATTCTCACTTAGCTAACTAATGATGGCTAAGTATAACTTCCTATGATGGTTTTTAGACTAACTTCCAAATTTCAATCTAGGGATGACTTATACATGGATACTAGAAGCTTACTCCTAGAGGGTGAAAAATCCACATAAATTAATAAATATAATAAATATTATCCTTACTTACTAACATAATTCAAACTACTAGTTGGTGAAGGGATTTCCTTTATTAAATCATGTGTTGGAAAAATTTTAGCAGACTTCACATAGCAGTATGACATTCAATATATCATTGGGGTTATTATATGTCTAGGTTCAAATACTTACTTTGACCTCATATACTATTCACATTGGATAGATCCATGATGTCTAGTGGTCCTAGTAAATCTATGGACTTGATCTAGTACCCTATGAGTGCATATTATTTTCATTAGATTTTATGTAGCTGAGGATCTATGCCTTGTGACATTGCATGGCCCATCCAGATTGTTATTCTTCCTAATAAGGTGGTGTGCATTGTCAATGGGTGGCATTGAGTTCCATAATAAATATGATATCATTCTCATTTTAAAATATTATTTAGAAACCTTGTAGATTTACTTTCATAGCTTATGGAGGATCATGGTAACTTTGATTAGTGATCTTGATACATTGGTTGGTAGGATTTGAGTTATCTTCCAAAGGAAGATAACATATTTCAAATGTTGAGCATGTTATCCATCTGAAAAGGAATTTAAAAGATGTCAAATACATCTGACACTATATATAAGGAGGATTTCTCCAAATTTATAAATTTGGTTCCAATAGACTAGCTTCTAGCATTTGAGCAAGTATTTTTCTTTAGCAGGTGTAGTGTATCTCTCTTGTTTGTTGAGTGATTTTGTATCATGTATTTTTGACACTTTTGGCATGTTGATAGTCTCTCTTGTGGGGGATCTATTCTGGTGAATCCAGTGTTATTTTGTCAGTGTTTGAGTAGTTATTTTGACAACTCATACAGATTTGTAGGGATGAATCACTCCACCCATTCAGCAGTATGGGAGGGTGTGGTGTTGATCCTGCTTCTTTGGGTTTCAGAGTGTCCTTTCCTTGTTACCTTGGCTTTTCTTGGATCGTGACACTCTAGATTTTGTGTCCTTGCCTTATTGATTTGGTTATTGTTCTTGGATCGTGGCACACCTATTTACAGTAGTTGATCAAATTATGTTTGGTGTTTTTTTTTTGTACTTTTGACATCACTCCATTGACAGTCTCCTTGTATGGAGCTATTCTGGTGAAACCCAGTGTCAGTTGTTTTTGAGTTGGATGATCGAGCAGTGGATTTAGACCATAGTGCACACCAAAGCTTCTTCAGCATTGTACAAGTTTTTTGAGCAAGAGTTTCTTAGGGATTATCTTGGAGTGGGTTTTTAATCTCTTTACTTTGTTGTTACTATGTTTTGGGTACCTTGCGGTGTCCCTTTTTTTGCAGTATTGTAGATGAGTACCTCATCAGTAGCCTAGTTAATTGTGGACTATATTCAGAATCACACACACTACAGAGCACTTCAAGCATTTGACTCCAGAGGAAGCTTGGTTAACACTAAGCCAAATGTCTCATTTTTTCTAGGTCTTTATTTACCTTATTGTATTTATCCTCAAAGAAGAAAAGTGAAATATTTGGATAAGAAGAGTAAACCCTTGATCTTTGTAGGGTTATTAGTGAGGACATATTAGCTTATCAGTTTTTAGATCGTGATACTCATTCTTTTTTTTCAAACACATGTTCAGTTTGATGAGTTCTTCACTCCTCATGATTCTTATCTTCTTCCATTCCTTCTAGTTCTCTCCTAAATCTCATCTTGAGGATCCTTTCTTTGATGGAGTTATGAGGAGGTTATAGATGGCATTGAGGATCTTAGACCCACTGATGTTGTCACTATGCCTAAGTGGGCTATTACTTACATTTTTCTGAGGCCCAAGCACCTTTCATTACAGGATGTTCCACCCACTAGGATATTATCACTTGCACATTCTTATAGGTTCTGGACTTTTGTGTGAATTGATTTCATGAGGATATAAAGTATTTTTCAAAGGCTCTGAATATTTTGGGATATAGGAGTGGGATGATGTGATGACAGTTGAGTATTCTTCTTTGATGAAGAATCATACTTGGGATTTGGTATCTCTTCCTAAAGGAAGAAAGGATGGTTAGGTGTAAGTGGGTATACTCGGCTAACCAAATACGCAGCTGATGGGTCCATTGACAAGTATAAGGCTCTCTTGTTACAAAGGGTTATTTCACAAGTTAAAGGTATTGATTACTCTAAGAATTTTTCACCTTCAATTCTAAGATGGATTTTGCATGCCTTGTACTTGCTATTGCTACAAATCACAAGGGTTTCTCTATACCAGATGGATATGAAGAGTGCCTTCTTACATGGAGATCAAAAGAGGAAATATACATGGAGCAAGCCTGCTAGATTTGTTCAAGAATTCTCTATGAATTTTGTAGGCTATGAAGGTCTCTCTACGGTCTCAAACAAGCCCCTCGGGCTTAGTATGAGAAGATGGATTCTTTTCTCCTAAATACTGATTTTGTTCATTGTCATTCCGATCATACAATGTATCTCCAACATGTTGGTGAGGATATTGTGATACTTGTCTTGTATGTTGATGATCTGTTACTTACTGGAAGCTCTTCTTCCCACAATCAAAGTATTCAGAGGGCTCTTTCTACATAGTTTGACATGACAGAATTGGGTTTGCATTATTTCCTTGGTTTGCAGATTTCTCAGACAGATTCAGGGATTCATTTGAGTCAGCAAAAGTACACCCATGATCTTCTTAGGTAGAGTTTTGATATGGATGATTGCAAGCCAAGTCCATCTCCTTTTCAGTCTGGGGTTACTCTTACATCCACATGTACCACACCACTTTGTGATCCTACATTGTCATAGGTAGTTGGTTGTGAGTCTCATGTACTTGACCCATACTTTCTTGATATTTCATTTGCATAGGGCTTGTATCTCAGTTTGCACATTCTCCTCATAGTAGTCCACTAAAGCTGTAAAAGGATTTTGATGCTATTTACAGGACACTTCCCACTTTGGCCTACACTACACTAGGGGTTCTACTCAGTTGGTTGGATATATAGATTCAGATTAGGCATGTTCTATTGATGACAGACATTCCACTTTTGGCTATCATTTTTTTCTTGGTTCTTCTCTAGTTGCTTGGGCATGTGCAAAAAATAAACAGCTAGGATACTTTCATCTTCAGAGGCAGAGTACACCATTACAATGAGTCATAGATTCTTTGGCTTTGACAATTATTGACAGATTTTGGATTCCAACAGGATTCACTAGACTGTACTTTGGTGTGACAACCAAAGTTCAATTCACATTTGAAAACCCAGTTGAGCACCAAGGGACCAAGCATATTGAGATACACATCCACTTCATTCATCAACCTATTTAGGATGGAGTTCTTTTCTTGGAGTACATTTTGACTTAGCAGCAGGTTGTGGACATCTTTACGAAGCCTTTTGCATCACCTCACTACCTTGAGTTGTGTGGCATGCTTTGGGTTTTGGAAGTTTTTATTAGGGGGTGTTCGTGAGAAGATCTTCCTTCTTCTTCTTCTTTATATTTCCTTGTAGTAGGATTCTTTCCTTATTTTGGTTCAAGATTTCTTCATGGATATATTGTACATGAGTACCTCATCAGGCCTATTGTCTGGGGACTCATACTGTGGAGAGATGCCAATATCTATTTTGGCCCCTAGCTTCACTTGAGGGGGGGTGTTAGAGTAGGTATTTACCTTAGCTCATGTTCACCTAGGTACATTATTTACCTTTATTGTATTTATTTGGATCCTCACCCACTTATGGTGTGGATATTTATTTTTTTATTTATTTAGATATTAGGAGATATTATCTAGTTGTTAGGTATAGTTCTTTCCTTGATCTATGGTATTGACTAGTTCTTTCCTAGATCTAGTTGACTAGATAATTAAGATGATGTCTAGTTCTCTATAAATCTTGGACTAGACTAGTTCTTTGATGACTAGTTCTTTCCATGATTTATGGCTTGATCTACGACCTTGACTGGTTCTTAGATTGTTATTCCTTGCCTATATAAGCAAGGCCCATTCTCATTGTATTTCATTGAGTTCCATAATAATATATGATATTGTTGCTCATTTGTTTGAAAAGGTTTATGTAAAGTTATTCTGGCGAATTGCTTTCATCTTATTGATCATGATGTTTGATTAACATCTGTGTTCTTGGCTTGGTATGATCTGGTTATCGTTCCTAACAATTGCATGTAGGTTAGATTTAGTTGACATCATACCATTAAGAAAATGGTAAAAAAAGTGGTAATCAACATACTGAACCATTGTGAAATAAGCAAAATCCTACATCTAACCCTCAAGATATTAATACAATGGATTTAAGTTTCCTTATTCCTTCTCTTGGTTCTTAAATATGTAGTTTAATCAATGAAATCATTCTCACTATAATTGGTCTTATTCATAGCAGAAAATGATCATGAAGTTTGATAAATTCCAATTTTTCACTAATTTGCTGAAAAGTTTTGAAATCTAGGTATTAAATCAATAAAAGCTCAAAAAGTTCACCTTGGTACTTTATTGTACCTTCAATTTAAAACCCAACTTCAAACTTATGTGTGTGGATAGCATTGAAACTACCTTATTTAGATATTAGGAGATATTATCTAGTTGTTAAAATATGTTCTTTCCTTGATCTATGGTATTGACTAGATCTAATGATTCAAGTTTTCCTAAATCATAACAGTCTTCACTATTCTTTGATGACTAATTATTAAAAATTTATCTTACATCTCATAACGACCTTGACAAAACCAAAATTCTTAGATTATTATTCCTTGCATACTACATAAGGATCACAACAAAGAATCTTCAAAATTGTATTTCATCAAGTTATAAATAATATATGATATTGCATCCAAATGTTTGTAAAGGTTTTATGTAAAGCTATATAGGTAATTGGATATCATTTCCTTAGATCACAAAAGGTTTGATCAAACATCATTGTTCACACATTCATGTGATTAGTTACAAACTCATTATCTAGGAAAATGACTTGCTCCTCTTTCACAACCAAAAACTTTACTCAAGTGATCCCAATCCTGAGATGAAACTCTCAAAATTTAATCATTCTTTAGGTTGTATGAGATCCAATCCTTTCAAGAAGGAGAAACCTTAATTTTCACATTTGAGATGATCATGTAATTATGCAAGGGGGATTCTTGTAAATTTGTGTCAAATGGTTTCATAAATGAAGACTTTTCGTTCAATGGGCTCAAAATTTTTTTTGTTTCATTTATCCTAAAGAAAAACTTGACCCAGTTTTCACATTATTATCCATCTATTCAAACTAGTTCCTCGATAATGTGGTTAAACCTCATACAATTATCCTCGGGCTCTGAAAAGTATTTATCAACATGCTTGATTAAGCTGAGATCACAACTTTAAAACTCTATTACAGTTAGGAATAGTTTGCATTCATAAAAGTGGCATTGTAATAATCCTATGGCTTAACCAATAAAAGAAGTATAACTCTCTTTTAATTCCTATGGCTGAAAAATTCATGAAACCCTAAAAAGTTTTTGGTAGAAGATACATAGAAACCTAGTTTGATTCCCTGGTTGAAACCTTTCTAGGATTTTAATTGTTAATGTCTTGTTTATCAAGGAGACAATCATCAACCTACTTATTAATCTTAAAAATAGATTTTGGAGGGTTCATTTTTTATATGTTGAAGCCAATAGGTTCAAATGGTTGAATTTTGAGCCAATTTTATTTAAAATTACAGTCTATGGATCCTAGAAGATCTATTTTGGAAATCCCGATTTCATGATTTTTCCAGAAGTTTAGCTCATTTCATATAGATGTAATAGGTTGTATAGAAATCCCTAATTAAGGACTTTTTCATCAAACACACTCTATAAGAAATGAGATAATGCCATTAGTGTTCCAATTATAATCCATCTTTATGCTAAAACTTGTGTAAATTGATTAGAATATTTCATTCTCCATCCTCCTTGATCTAATATTATGTTAATCCTGATAGGTCATGATGAGGGAAAAGATTGGATTATTTCTCATAAGATCACTTTAAAACTTCTAAGGTATGAATATGCCATTCTTTGAGAGTTTTCTAAGAAATGAAATGTGGGTTGTTCATTTCTTCCTATATGATGTTTCACTCGGAATGTTTCGGCTTCTGGGAATACAAGAGTTGCTTCTATCCTTTCATTCCTTTTAGAAACAGATAAGGTTAGGGTTAGGAGGAATACCTGTTGAATGTCGAGATGGTGTGCGCGTACCGTAGAGAAAGATCAAGTTGACTGCGAAGAACTCCTTTTTGTCTTGGAAGGACTACCTGCAAATAAGAACACAAGACCACAAGATTTTAATTAGACAATAAATGAGGGAACTGCCTTGGGCCCAGGAAATATAAAACTTCCTTTCGAAGGTGGTCAGTTCCCCTGCTAATATGAATTAACACAAAAGACTGTAAAATATCAATTAAATTGTTTCGTTGAACTGGGTAGGGGAAAGGCATGTTTTCTGGTTTTGATCAGAGGAACCGATACCGGTTACTGATAACCGATGCCGGTTACTGATAACCGATACCGGTGGGTTCTAGGATCTTCTTGGTAGCTATGGTGTTTGTAAGGCTGGTTTATGGATCACATATTAGGAAATGAGATGATGAGAGGTAAAAGAATGACAGTTAGATGCAATGGCATGTTGGGTAGTGGATTCAGAAACGGATTTAGGAGGACTGTGATTCAAAAAGCATAAGAAATGTTATAACAGAGGACATGCAAGATGTGACTTACTGGTTTTGACAAAGATGCAAGTTGATCTCCTTTGGCTCCAACACTTCTGGTTTCTCACACTCTGAGTCTCTGCTTGGTCAAGTGAAGATCTGGACTCTGTTCCTTCGCTTGGAAATCTCTCTCATTGATCCAAAATCATTCGACTGATCTCCCAAAATGAAATTCTGATCCGTTGTTTTGGTTTGGGGAGCCCATTTACAGGGAACCGATGGCGGTTACGTAACCGACGGCGGTCGAGTAGGAACCGGCATCGGTAAGGAAAAAGTAGGCTATTTTTAGTAAAATAGCCCACCTTCCCTGCTTTTCTCCCGAGAGATCAGTTGCGGGCTTGGTCAAGTGGCTAGAAGGTCGGTTTTGGGTGCGAGTAAGGAGGCATTAGTTATGGATGTGAGTCTAGACCAAGTCATGGGTCTTAATTAGGTTAGTTTAGGGTTAGGGCTAGGTCATGATGAGGTGGCAAATGAGGTGGCGGGTAAGGTGATGTGGATTTATCAATTATAAGGTAATTAATAAATAATTGTGTAAGGTTTAGGTGATGAGGTTAGGTTGCGAAATGAGATGCGGGTCACAAGGGGTCGTAAGACACAAATTTGATAATTTTCACAGTTCTTTGACCAGATGATTCCAGTATTGCATATATTTAAAAACATTGTTTGACCTAATAATAGGATAGGGGAAAACCATGTGATATCATCCTCTAATTCCCTAACATTTAGGAGTCCTTAGAAATCATTCATAACGATATACAAATACTCATAAACATTACACACTCTATCTCTCACACTTTTTATTATAGGATTTGATGTCTGATGCAAAGAATATAACATGCATTGGATAATTTATTCAAATGCTTCATACAATGTAAATATACATGTTCCATGAGACGTGAATACCAAGGGATGACAGGTATGTAGAAGTCAGTAGACAAACAAAATAATGGATTTTTCCAACATACTCCCTTATTTTATTGTTTATAAAAAGGTACCCCTAAAACACCATCTTCATCTTCTAATTTATTTGAATCACTATGACCAGATGTGATCTCATTTCCTGAGTTGTGGATGAAGAGGTGGGCTCGATATGCTCGTGGAGTGTGACCCAGACACTCTTGTGGGTGTTCTATCTCACATTCATCATATGCACCACATGTCCAAATATCTTGCTTCAATCTTGGCATGACTTCTTCTCTGTCTAGTACTGTACATTGAACAAGACTCAGTCACACATTCTTTATGCACTATGTTCCACTTGAAATGTAATTTTTTGGAGAGTTTTAACAACTTAAAATACAAACCAACCGCTCTCTTGTGATTAACTTCTGTCTCTCAAAGGATACACTTACCATGGTTGCTTGAAATATTGCTAGCATATTTAGGCACAATTGTCATGCGCTTAGATTGCTACACAAGATCATAGGCTTTACCTTGTTGACTGGTTTCTCATGTTCTTATAGCTTTATAGTGGAATTGATGAAGTTGGGGTTTATACTGAACTTGTGTTTACTCACATTGAAGATTTTTTAACTTATTTTCAAAAATAATTCCTCACATCAAATTGTATGCCAAGTCTTTGCTTTCAGACGTCGTTGAAAGATTCCCCTTATAAGTTCCCTTGGTCTTCTTATGCTTTAGGTCGCTTGGTCTTTATGGGTTTCTTGATTACATTGCTCACAACTTTTCTTCATCCACATAGGTTTGTTTCTTCCATGTTTATCTACGTAGGCTGTCTGCTCAAAACACTTGTTTCGCTCCATGTTTAGTTTGTTCCAACCCTCAGTCAATGATCTACAAAGATGGTTTTAAACCAAATGATTTGTTTGCATCTTCCATTTTCAGGTCCTCCACGTTGATTGCTAGATGTTACCACACTAGTCATTGGTCATGGGGAGGTCTTGTTTCCTCCTCTCTGTTCTCTAGTTCCAAGCAGTGTCTTCACACATGTCCAGGGAAAGTGAATTTACAAAGTCATCTCTATTCATGTCTAAAAATGTCGTAGGAGGAGTAGTTGCAAAAAAATAGCTATACACAGGCCTTCTAAAACTGATGGAAGAAAGAGATTGTTTATTCAATGCCCATTAGGAAACAAATACATGTGAGCCATATATAGGCTGCAAAGAAGGAAGGAGTAGGAACAGTTACACGGGAACGACTAGAAAAATAGTTACATGACCAGTTACAGGCGTGGCGTGTGAAGAATGTATTAAGCAAACATTCCCCCCCTTAATACATTGTTCCTACATATGTACCCCCTAAACAAATCAAACATCACCTTGCCGAGAGGCTTGGTGAGAATATCTGCAACCTAAAAATCAGTAGGGGAGTACTGGAGCTGAATTTGGTGGTTCAAGACCTGTTCATGAATGTAGTGACATTTGACCTTGATATGCTTTGTACGTTCATGAAAAATAGGATTCTTCACAAGCTTCAACACACCTTGATTTTCACAGTGAATGCTGGGAGGTTTCTCTTCAGAAATCCCTATATATGAGAGAATGCGACATAACCAAATCACTTCACACACAGCTCCTCGTGCGGTGTGATATTCAGCCTCAGTGGATGAGAGAGCAACAACAATTTGCTTCTTGCTAATCCATGAGATAGGCCTAGATCCGAGATGAAAAATATACCTTGAAGTGGATTTCCTGTCATCAATGGATCCTGCATAGTCCGAGTCTGTATATCCCTGTAAGAAGAATTGAGTGTTCTTTTGATACTCCAGACCAAAGTCAACTGTACCTCGGACATATCTCAACACATGCTTTGCTGCTATCCAATGACATTTCTTCAGCTCCTGCATAAATCCAATGAGATAGCTCACTGCAAAGCAAAGATCTGGTCTGGTATAAATCAAGTAAATGAGACTTCCCACAAGCTGCCTATAGTGAGTGCCATCTACCCATGGCGAATCCTGGAATCTAGATAATTGCAAACCTTTTTCCATAGGTGTGGAAATTGGTTTACAATATGACATTCCATACTTTTCCAGGAGTGTCTTGGCATATTTCATCTGGGAGATGAAGATATGATTCTTCTTCTACCATATCTCTAAGCCAAGACAGTAGTGAAGTAGCCCCAAATCAGTCATGTCGAAGGATTTCTTCAGATCATTCTTTACATCATCTACAAGATTTTCAGAACTTCCTGTGATCACAAGATCATCTACATATAAAACTAGAATGACAATCTCTGTTCCTACCTTCTTGATATACAAATTTTTATATGAGGGGCTACGAGTGAATCCATGCTGCAATAGGTGATCATAAATTTTTATATGCCATGCCCTAGGTGCTTGTTTGAGTCCATAAAGAGAATTTATCAGACGACATGCCTTGTGTGGTTGATGCTCGTCTACAAACCCTTTAGGTTGGGCCATGTATACTTCTTCTTTGAGATCACATTTCAGAAAAGCACTCTTGACATCCATCTGCTGAAGTTTCCATCCATTTTGTGCTGCCAGTGCACAGACAACTCTAATGGTTTTGATCTTCACAGTGGGTGCAAAGGTCTCATCATAGTCAATTCCTTATTGTTGAGCATAACCCTTTGCAATAAGTCATGCTTTGTGTTTGTCAATTGAACCATCTTCCTTATATTTTGTTTTGAAAATCCATTTGCAGCCAATGGATTTCTTACCTAGAGGCAGATCGAAAATTTCCCACGTCTGATTCTGAAGTAGGGAATCATATTCAACATCCATAGCCTGTTTCCATTGTGGTTGGTCTAATGCCTCACACACAGTTTCAGGTTTGGTGCTATCAACAACTAAACTCATGAGTGAAAAATTTACCTCATGTCTGGCTTGACTTCGTATGTTCTGACTCCCGTAGAAGTACTTGGAAGTGAGTTCAGGTGTGCATCCCTAATAGTATTCTGGACCCATTTTGGATGTTGGTGCTGCTACTACTGATGTGAAGATGTGTTTTCTAGTGTGCCTAGATCAACGAACAAGTCTCCACTCAGCTCTTCTTCTCTTTGAGAAGAATCATCTTTCTCATCATCTGGATGTGTGAGCAATCTGTGTGACGAGGTCGGTACTGGATCTCCATTGTGTGGCATGGAGTCAAAGGATGACTCATCACACACCACATCTCGACTCTTGTAGATCTTCTTCGTCTTAGGATCCATGAGACGATACGCCTTTGAGGTAGTACTATACCCCAAGAAACGACATGACAATGTCTTTGGATCGATATTATTCGTTTTCTCATCTAGAACATGCATATATGCAGTACAACCAAAAAATATCAAATGATGAATAAAAGGTTTATGACCAATCCATACCTCTTTCGGTGTCTTGTTCTGCAAGATCTTCATGGGTGCCCGGTTGAGTAGATACACTGCTGTCTGGACTGCTTCTGCCCAAAACTGATCCTCTAACTTGGCGGTGGAGAGCATACAATGAGCCATCTCCATGACAATCCTGTTGTGTCGCTCGAAAATCCCATTCTGTTGGGGAGTGTAGGGTGCAGTCAGATGTTGCTAAATGCCATGCTGCTTCAGGTATGCTAAGAATTTCTTTGATACAAATTCCCCCCCCCCCTCAATTTGAGCAAAGGAGAAGGAGAGGCTTCCCAGACTGCCTAGTGGCGTGCTGGTAAAAGGTTTGGAAATTGGCAAATGCCTCACTCTTCTTCTAGAGAAAATATACCCACATTTTCTATGAGTAATCATCAATGATGAGCTGGAAGTACTCAAAACCTTAGAAGCTAGCTAGCAGGGGTCTGCACAGATTAGTGTGTATGACCTGAAGATGCTTTGTAGAATGATAAGAGCTCTATTTGAACAGACCTCTGTGTTGTTTGCCCACAAGACATCCTGAGCAAATAGGTAAGGAATGGGAGAGTGGAGGAAGTCCTCT
>JAHRHJ020001312.1:0-26139 GCA_019776745.2 Taxus chinensis
AACATTGGTAGGTTAAATGTTAATAGAACAGATGGAGAATATTTAATGCCAGTGTAGGTCCTGTTAGTTTCCAACTTACAAAATAAGATAAACCAGTGAAAAGTTTTACACAGGAGCGGATCCGAGAAGTTCTGTCGTAAGTGAAAGAACCACCGTCAAGAGCAGAACGGAAGTCTTGGGACCACCGCCTTACCTAGATGACAAACCATGGACCGTCGTCCTACTAAGCGGCAGTTTTGAGACCGCCTCCTTAGCCTAAGCAGTGGTTACATGACCGCCACTCTGCACAAGGTGGCAGTCATGCTTCTGAAAAATAGAACCTAAAAATCCGAGATTTCACAAAAACTAAAAGTTACTAAAAAGTGCCAAAATGCATTCTGAGATCATTTTTGTTCATCCAGAGTTCTTGTTTTGGGATTTAATTCTATTTGTTCATTCCTTAGTTTAATCTACTCATTTTTAAAATATTATCTAATCCAATAAAAACACATCTACTTTACAAAGTCATTACATTATGTTCAACTAGTCTTCTTTCAAATTCCATGAGCAAAAGGGATTTAAATCTACTTTTACATTGTTATTCTCTTACTACAAAATCAACATTTCTAATAACAATAAAATTCAAATTTATTCTCTTGTTCCCATGTTTACTACGACATATATATGTTCAATACAACTATAACAACTTTACTTTCCATAGAAATTTACCATGTATACATTTTCAACATCTACAACTTGACAATGAAAGTAACTTTCTTTTTCACAATGCAACTTCCAACTAAACTATTACACAATATATCCATTTTGATTCTTTCTCTTACATAATATACAACTATTGGAATATAACTTTTCTCCATGAAATTATTACCAAGTCTTCCACTCAAGGTGGGGAATAATACAAGAATCTAAGCAAAAGAAAATACATTAATAAAAGTTTTCCCACCCTAAGTGGGATTGCAATAAATTCTTCTCAAACGAAAGGTTCACAAGATCTCCAAAAAAAAATCCAAGATTCCCAACTCCAACAAGATATCTCCTCAAAGACTTGGTTGATTAAAAAAAAATGGGGGGAGAGGCAACGATCTCCACCCAATCAAGCTATCCAATGAAGAGGAGAAGCCATCCTTTCCATTGGCCCCCGAGCCCCAACCAATTATAATGGGAGATAATTCCAACACATGGAAACAAAAATCTTCCAAAGCACAAACAAATATTTCACAACCATTTCAACCACATTCAAATCAACAACAACAAAAGAAAGAAGAACAAAAAAACAAAAAAACAAGGCTTAGAATTAAAGACAAAGGAGCAAGACCTATGGGGAGGCCACTTATGCCTCCCAATGGGAATGGGTGCCCACCTTAAAACCTCCAATGCATATCTCAAGTCCCCTACATACTCTTATGACTCCATCAAGTACCCCTTATACCTCCCACATTCTCTTATGCCTCCCTTAATCTCTTCTCCCTCCCCCATAAAAGAAACAAGAAAGAAATGCAATAATTCCTTATACAAGGTGGGACACCCAACCCAAACTCCCTCCAAACAAGAAGGTAAACTCGTATGCCTCCCTACATGAAATTTCTGCATGGTCTCCTCCTACTCCAAACTTAGGAAATCTACCCATACACAACAAGTATTTCAAATAAAACAATACTCAACAAAAGCACAATTGCACAAAACAAAGCATAATATAAGCCAGGTAAATCTCCTACCTTTCCATAGTAGAGCTTGTTCCAAGAGTAAATCCCCAAGATCCTCAAAACCAAGAAAGCATCCACAAGCTCCAACAATTCACAAGCACTTCCAAAAATCCTCCCACTCTCCAAAAATTTAAGAACAAAAAATAATGAAGTAACCCCCAAATAAGAAAAAGAACTTCAATAAATAGAAAATGGAGAGAGGAGGATGAGGTGGCTCCAAGTAGGATGCCACATCACTCATCCTCAACTCCACCCAATATTTCAAACCTCAACCTTAAGGTACCATAAATTTTTGGGTGAGAGGAATGAAAAGTTACTTACACATACAATCTAAGCCCACACCCTCTTAAGGAAAAAATTAATTACTTTTAAAAGAAAGTGCAATAGAAATTTCACATTTTCATCTTCCCAAAACACCTAATGGGGTCTAATTTTGACCCCCAACCCATAGGTAGGGTTGGTATATAAATTTAATAGGTGTGGGACAAGTTTACCTTGTCCCACAAGCCTTCAAAATTGGCCCTTAAGGCCAAATTCGAGTTTCCCAGGGAGGGTAGAGTGTACAACACTCAAGATCTCAAGCATTCAACACACAACATAAAATCGAAAAGAAAAGAAAGTCTAATAAATGAAATTCTTTTGGTCATAACTTTAATTGGTTTAGGACAAGATTTATTAACTTTAATAAGACAATCAGACCCACTAAGATAAAGGTGAAAAACATACATCAAAATCTAATTAATTAAAACAAGTAAATTACATTACTCAAAAGAAACACATACTAACATTAATAAAAAAGGAAACTAAAATAAAAGATAACACATGAACCCTTGGTCAGAATTTTCCCCTAACCAAAAAATTCTAACACAAACAATTACATGTTGCCATGGTGATCGTTGTTGAATTCATCTAGAATTCCAATGTAGTTGGTCTCTAATCCCCCTATGATTTTGTGCATAAATTTACCTGCAAACCACATAAATACCTCCTTCGGCCTCGTGGCCGCATTAAAAATACCAATAAAAAAATGTACAATATAAATCCATGATCATCTATATATGAATCAAATATCATCTAGGAAAATACGATATCATTTACAATTTATAACAAAATCTCTATTCTTATGTTTCATCCATGTCAAAATGATCACAACATTAGTTCAATTAACAAAGCCTACTCAATGTGACAAAAATACATCACATGTCAGAAATATATGTAAATATCCATGTTAATAGCATACCAACATCAATATAAATGTCTCTAATAATCCACATGCAACATCTATGAGTTGAAATCGACAACAACCCAATATCTCTAACATCTAATATCATGCTAAATAAAAAAGCTACCATATATCCATAAGTGTAGTCGAAAGTATCGAAAACAATAATAAAAAAGGCGTCAAAGGGAAGTGGGCAGTACATCCCCCTCCACTTAGACTCAACTATCTCCTTGAAGTCACTTGAATAGGTGCGGGAACTGAACTTGTAGCAATGTAGCATCCTCCCATGTAGCAGCAGTCTTGTCATACCTATCCCACTGGTCGTAAACCTGGTCAATCTCTCTACCATGAAGGCCCAGGATCCTATGCTCTATAATGCGGATGAGATCCACCTTCACATGTCCTTGATCTTGTAACTGCAATGTGGTCCAATCTAGCACGTGAGAAGGATCAGAAATATATATCCTAAGCATGGAAACATGAAACACATCATGGATGCGAGACAAGCTAGGTGGCAATGCTAGATGATAGGCCAAGGGACCAGTGCACTCCAAGATGTCAAAGGGACCCATAAAATGAGGAGAAATCTTATAACCTTTTCCGTAACGGATAGGGCTCTTATGTTATTTGACACTAAGAAACACCTTCATGCCCACCTCAAAACTAGGATATGTCCTATGCTGGTCCGTATACTTTTCCTACCTATCCTATGCCTACTACAACCTCTTCCTGATCAAGATAACCTGATGCTCCATATCCTGCAATAACACTAGCCCAAGAGAAACCTTGTCCTCTAACTTGTCCCAACTAAGATGTGTCTTGGAATCTCTACCATATAATGCCTGAAAGGGAGCCATGCCTATCAAACTCTAGAAACTATTATTGTAGGAAAACTCAACCAAGTAAAGATACTCCTCCCATCTCGATTAGTGATCTACAATGTACATCCTAAACATGTCCTTTAGGATCTTATTCACCCACTCAATATGTCCATCTGTCATAGGAAGATATGCTTGGTAGGATTGTGGAGTTGAATTGCTTCACAAATAGCTTGCTTTTACATGTTACTAGTTTTGACAGTAACCGACGTTGATCATGGTGTAACCATCATCGGTCAACATAATAACTGCCAACGGTCAACATAATAACCACCATCAGTCAACATAAGAACTTCCATCGGTCAGCAGATGAACCACCATTGGTTAGGGCGAACTGACGTTGGTTACCTGTGGGGGAGTGTTTTAATTAACTCTCGGGAATTAGATCTATTTTTAGCATTAAAGTATATCTATCAATTGTAATTGCATTGCTAAGTGACCTAATTTTATATATGCTTATATAACCATGAAAGTTATGGTTTAGAAGTAGAATTAAGAGAAGGATTGAATTAGATCCTTGATTCTCCTAGATTGAGAGGATGAAGACAAAGAAGAAGAAGAGAAAGAAAGATCATGTTACATGAAGATAGAGTCTCCATGGAGGATCTGAATAGAAGGAAATAGCAGGTACATCTGAATGGTGAGAAGAGGGTAACATCTTCTACTGTATTTTCTTTGTATAATTATTATCTCATTGTAATAGCTTGCATAATATGCAAAGCACATAGAGTTTCTTCTTTTATATCCACATGTTGGTGAGATCTTGTAATATAGATCCATGTAGATCTAGTCTTGTATTGTAGATCTATGAGATCATATTGTATTGTTGATCCATATAGATCTAGATATTGTCGAGGAGGTTATCTTCATGTTTTCACAAGTTATGCATGTAGTGATGGAGAGACAAAATTACTTCTTGGTGCACAGTAATAGTTACACATATGGTAGAGCCATGTGAGATGTCTTGTTTGCAGATCCATAGAGAACTTGGTAGTAGTTTAGAGATGCAGTAGTTCCTAGTTATGTGAGATCTACTGGTGGTGTTTGGAGTAACAATTATAGTGCACGCATGGAGATCTGTTTAGAGATCTGGGGAGAGGAGATGCTCTTGGAGAGATGTATTGTACTCTTGTTGTATTATATATATGAGATCTCTATCTTTGGTGGATGTAGCCCACATTGGGTAAACCACGGTACATGCTGTGTTACGTGTCTCTACTTTATATTGATTTGGATTAGTCTAGTTTATACTTGCACTTCTGTAGATTTTGGGGAATTGTTTGGATCTTGTGTGCATGATTTTGTTTGTTATTAAATTATAGCAATATTATGCAGTCCCAAATTCCCAACAAATGGTATCAGAGCCAGGTTTGTTATCTTATCTGATACCAACAACTGGTATCAAAGCTTTGTTAGCTTGGTTACCTTGGTTATTTCAAAGCAAGGTTTTGCTTTAGTATATTGTTAGTGTTCTACTAATAGGCGTATGAGAGTAGGGTTTGTTTTTTCCTAATGAGAAGATTGTAGGAAGAGATTCAATCTCAAGTGGGAGCTAAAAGAGTAAGTTTGCTAGAAATTACAGTGACCAACATTGATTAAGTGGCAACCGATGTTGGTAGGGTGACCGTGGTTAGTTACATGGTAATCATGGCCGATTATTGTGTGACCATGGTCGATTACTGGGCAACCTAGATTTAAACAGAAAATCACAAATCTGAAGAATTAAGAAGATACATGGAATGTATCTTATTTTGTTGAGGTGTCCTTATTTCTTGGAGGCACAAGCATGTTGGTCAGATTACGGATCTGGTTATTAAGGTATGGTTTTATCTTAGTATTGCAATGCTTATATTATTTAGGTTGCACATACATGTTTAGGATTGTAGATCTAGATTTGAGAATGAGAGAAAAGGATTAGTTATGCATCCTTTGGTGCAGTTAGATGCATGGGCCTCATTAGAGAAGCTAAATATAGTAGCATAGAAGGAAGACAAGGTTTCCATCAGAGAAACATGTTCTTCAGTTGAAGATGTGGTTGAGTATCTTGGTGCTGGTAAGGTGATGTGTTTCATCTTGATGTAGTTTTTATTTCATGTATTATTGCTGTTAAGTTTTGTGTAAGATTTGGGTGCTTCTTGAAATGACTGGCTCAACACAACTATCAACTTTAGTCAGAGTAGGTACCTGGTTTGGTGACCTATGCCAATTTTTGGTGTTATGTTAGTTCTAGTAGCACCGACGTCAGTTAGGGAACTGACATCGGTCACAGACGGTAGCCAGTACTAGTCAACAAACAATAGTCGGTCTCTGTGACAACAAGTGTACACATGGTTTCTTATAGTAGAAGAGGGCATGGATGGTTCAGTGTCCTATTTTGGAGGATCAGGTTTCTTGCACAATGTGTACAAGAAGAAATAGTGTAGATCACTTCAATGTTTGGATCATAAAGAGGACGGAGTTGGCTTGGTTAGTCCAGTGAGACTTTGGGTCAGGTATCTCTATATGGTTCATGTTTTATTTCTTTCTTTTGGAGCAGTTTCTATTATGTTTGGATAGTGTGCATACATTTACACCATGTTTTTGGTGTTGTTTAAATTTTATTTCCCGATTGTGTGGAATCTTGAGGACAAGGATATCTAGTCTAAGGATGAGATCGTCAATGAAAAGTCATGGTTAGAAATAGTTGTAGGTAATGAAATATTTTGAGTACACATGATGAAAAGAAGTTGATTCACCTACTTCACAAGAAGTCCAAATTTCTGTGATGTAGGAGTATTATTTGATAAGAAGGGAATCATTTTATATTTTCTTTCATTTGGTTTTATTTCTCACTGACATATTAGCTTTCGAAATTGGTGTTAGAGGTAGTGTAGGATTGTATATATGATGCACATGAAGAGTGAGAGGAGATTGCTACTTTTCAGAGTGGCAAAGGCACTAGTTGGTTTTTGGAGGGAAGTCATAGATTTACAGGTATATTGAGTTTATTGCTTTGTGATGTCACTTCTGGTTTATTTTGTGGTGCCTAGATATCCCTATGGGATTACAATTGATGATTATATTCAGTTGGGTGAAGATGATAGAGAAATGTTTTCAGAGTTTTAAGGGTTAAAAGAGAAAATATGCTAGTTACAGAGACTGGTGTCGGTTAGGATGAACTGTGGTTGGTCATCTGATAACAGTGGTTGGTTAGGAAGTGACTGGTGTCGGCATGGGAAACCATGGTCAGTTTGGTTATAGGTTTGAAAACAGTGTTTATTTACCATTTTTAGATGGTGCTCTTGTTTTGCTTCATCTTGGTTTGATTTGTGCATTATACTGATGAGATGTTGTCTGGTATTTGCACTTGGTATTAGTTGCATGGTTTAGCATGGTTGTTTGTTATTGAAATTGATGAGCGCAGGATTCATATATTGATTTGGAGTTATTTGGTGAGAGACTTGGTGCTTCTGGAGAGCCTGATGATATGGATGGATGTATGGGTGAGTTTATACATGTGGATAGATTCAGTTTTGTGAGTCTATGATGATGAAAATGTTTTGATTTGCACATGGATGCCTATGAGCACGGTTTAGTTTCCTTGAGAATGAGTGGGAGATGTTTGTATTTCCTCTTGATTACTATGTTACTCCTTGATAGGAATGTTATCTACAGATGAATGTCTTGGACATGCTAGTTGTTTATGTAGGGTTGGATTTGTAGATTGTAGTGTTTGGATTTCTTTGAGTTATGTAGGTGTTTGTGGATTGATCACCACTGTTGCATGTAGAACTCATTTAGGGTTGTTTTTACTTGGGATCTTGTTTTGCTTTTGCATATTCCAATTTGACTTGTCTTTGGACAGTTGTATTGGTGGTTGCATAAAGACATGGATAGATGGACAGAGAACATGGTTGGTTTTACATGTATGGCTATGGTTACAGCTGAAGCTCAGTACTTCAGTTTCAGTGTGAGCTCTTGCAGGTGTGTTAGTCATGATTACTTGGTTGCATGAGAGGCTTGGTGTTATGATTCAGTGGGAGCTTGATGTATGGATAAATCCGTTATCACGAATCAGTAGTAGCATCATGCAGGTCTTTGGTAAGTCATGTTTTTTATCTTCTTGGTTTGAAAAGATGGTTTGATCTTCCTATTTTTATTTTTTGAGAGAATTGTTGAAGGAAAGAATAGATGGTCTTCACAGTGTGTAGAGGATAGTGATGTATAGGTACAGGTATAAATATTCAGCAATTTATCTCCGAGTTGGAGATTGTTAGGATTGTGGAGTTGAATTGCTTCACAAATAGCTTGCTTTTACATGTTACTAGTTCTGACGATAATTGGTGTCAGTCATAGTGTAACTGTCATCAATCAGCATAAGAACTGTCATCGGTTAGCATAAGAACCACCATTGGTTAACATAATAACCACCATCATTCAACAGATGAACCGTCGTAGGTTACCTGTGCGGGAGTGTTTTAGTTAACTCTTGGGAATTAGATCTATTTTTAGCATTAAAGTATATCTATTGATTGTAATTACATGGCTAAGTGCCCTAAGTTTATATACGCCTATATATGCATGAAAGATAGGATTTAGAAATAGAATTAAGAGAAGGATTGAATTAGATCCTTGATTCTTCTAGATTGAGAGGATTAAGATGAAGAAGAAGAAGAGAAAGAAAGATCATGTTACATGAAGATAGAGTCTCCATGGAGAGGAGATGAACAAAAGGAAATAATAGGTACATCTGAATGGTGAGAAGAGGGTAACGTATTCTATTATATTTTCTTTGTATAGTTATTGTCTCATTGTAATAGCTTACATAGTATACAAAGCACATAGAGTTTCTTCTTGCAGATCCATATGTTGGTGAGATCTTGTATTATAGATCCATGTAGATCTAGTCTTGTATTGTAGATCCATGAGATCATATTGTATTGTTGATCCATGTAGATCTATATATTGTAGAGGAGGTTGTCTTCATGTTTTCATAGGTTATGCATGTAGTGATGGAGAGATAGACTTACTTCTTGGTCCATAGTTATAGTTGCACATATGGTAGACCCATGTGAAAGGTTTTCTTTGCAGATCCACAGAGAACTTGGTAGAAGTTCAGAGATGCAATAGTTCCTAGATATGTGAGATTTACTGGTGGCATTTGGAGGCATAGTTGTAGTGCACTCATGGAGATCTGTTTAGAGATCTGGAGGAGAGGAGATACTATTGGAGAGATGCATTGTACTCTTGTATTGAAGATTTTGTTTGTACTCTTGTTGTATTATATATATGAGATCTCTATCTTTGGTGGATGTATACCACATTGGGTGAACCACGGTACATGTTGTGTTATGTGTCCATACTTTGTCTTGATTTGGATTGCTCTAGTTTATACTTCCACTGTTGTAGATTTTGGGGAATTTTTTAGATCATGTGTGCATGATTTTGTTTGTTATTAAATCATAGCACTATTTCGCAGTCCCGAATCTCCAATAATGTCATGATGAAATTGATCCTCATCCCGAGAGCATGCTGCAAGGTGGTCTAGAAATAGGAAGTGTACAAAGGATCATGGTCACAAATGATCTTCCGTGGAATCCCATGTAATATGAAAATCTCATCAAGATATACCTGTGCCACTGAACTAGCTATGTAGGTGGTCTTCACAAGAGAAAAATGAGCCACTTTCATCAATTTATCCACCGTGACTATGATGGCATCGTGGTGGTATCTTGACATCGGTAAACAAAAAATGAAGTCCATAGAAATGGTGTCCCATTTCCACTCTGGTATAGCATGAGGAAAGAGAAGGATTACTGGATGTTGATGCTCATCCTTCACCCTCTGACACTCTAAACAATGTGAAACAAAATGAGCTATGTATCTCTGAAGTCCTCTCCAATGGTATTACTATCTCAAAGTGGTGTGCATCTTTTTCACCTCGGGATGGGCTGAATAAGGTGCACAATGAGCCTCTGTCAAAATGTCCTGTCACAAGCCTCCATTTTGTGGAACATATATCCATCCTATGTGTTTGAGAAGGCTAACTACCTCTAATGAAAATCCATCAAATCTCACCTCAAGGGGTCTTTGAGACTCAATCTCTTCTTTGGCTGCAAGGTAGAAACACTCATGAGGAAGCTGTTGTAAAATCCTACTCCACATATATGTGCCCACTGATGTAGTCATAGCCACATGTCCTAATCTACTCAAGGCATCTAGAACCATGTTCTCCTCCCCTTTTACATGCTCTATTTGCATATCGTACTCACAAAGAAACTCCATCCAACTCCGCTGACAAGCATTAAGATTGTGTTGCGTGAAGAGATGGTGAAGACTCAAGTGATCAGTCTTGAGTGTAAATCTCTAGCCAAGAAGGAAGTGTCTCCACCGCACCAAGGCATGCATGCCTACTGCAAGCTCAAGGTCATGAGTCAGATAATTGAGCTCATAATCCTTGAGTTTGCAAGACTCAAAGGCAACAAATTTTCCCTCTTACATCAACACACCTCCAAGTCCTGCTAAAGAAGCATCCGTGCAAATGTCGAACTCACCCTAAGGATCTGGTACTGCTATAATAGGCACTGTCATGAGGCATTCCTTCAATGTCCTGAAGGCCTTCTCACATCTGTTTGACCATATAAACTTCTTCCCTTTCCGCTGAAGGGAAGTGATGGGGTGAGCAATTTGAGAAAAGTCCTAAACAAATCTCCTATAATATCCTACCAAACCCATGAAGCTGCACACCTCGGTCACACTAGTGGGTGTTGGCCAATCCATGATAGCTTGAATCTTGGAAGGATCAACTACAATACCTTCCCTAGAAATGATGTGGCCAAAATACAACACCTCTTTTTGAAAGAATGCACACTTCTCCAAATTCCTGTACAAATGTTGTTCACGAAGACACTAAAGAACCTGGAAAATTTTCTCCTCATGCTCCTCACACGTACATGAGTAAATCAAAATTTCATCAAGGAAGATGAGCATGAAGCGATCCAAAAAATTCCTAAATACCCCATTCATCAAGCTCATGAACATTGCGGGGGCATTCATCAGACCAAAAGTACCACCATGAACTCGTAGTGGCCATATCTTCGTACAAAAGGCAATCTTATGAATATCTTCCTCTGTGATCCTCAGTTGATGATACCCTAACTTAATATCTATCTTGGAGAAAGCAGTGGCCTCCTTCATCTGATCAATTAAATCATCAATGCGTGGAAGAGGGTAACGATTCTTGATCATTACTTTGTTGAGATAGTGGTAATCAATACAAAACCGCGGAGATCCATCCTTCTTGTTCATGAAGATCACCAGTGCACCCTAATGGGATACACTAGGATGGATTAGGCATTTCTCTTAAAGTCCCTCTAGCTACAACTTAAGCTCACATAGCTTAGGATTAGTCATTCGATAAGGGGCTCGTGAGATAGGCTCTACACCTGGGACAAGATAAATGTTGAAATATATCTCACATGGGGAGGCAACCTCGATAGCTCCCCTAGAAAAAGATCAGAAAACTCTCTCAAAATGTAATGGTCATCAAGGGATGGTCCACTAGACTCATCCTCAGATTTTTCACTAACTGTATCAGCATACATCCGATAACCCCATCAGACACACCGCTTAAGATGCATATCAGAGATGGTGTGAATGGAAATGGGCCTCCTAACTCCTGATATGACTGACTCCACTCCTAGATCATCTGTACAAGTAATAGTCTTATGGTAATAGTCCACTCTAGCTTGGTGTGTAGACAACTAGTCCATGCCCAAGAGGACACCATAAGAACCCAACGGAAGGATTCGAAGATCCGAGGTAGTGGTGAAGGGTCCTAAATCCACTACACACTCTTTAACTAAGGAGTCTACAAAAATTTTTGCTCCTGAAGCCATCTCAATGTCCCAACTATGACCCTGCCTAACTGCCACCAGCCTGTAACGCTCTACTAAGGATGGTGTAATAAAAGAATCAGATGAACCAGATTCAAATAATATAGAGATAGAAATACCACCAATACTACCTATCGTCTCTATCATGGTACTTTGGTGCTCAACCTAGAAATTCTTGACCACTGCGTAGATTCGATGGCTCCGTGCCATATCTCCAACAGTAGGCTCTGAGATCTACGTCTTACCCTTATTGCTAGGGTTCTATGGGCACTCTCTCTAATGATGTCGCGCAACGCCACAACCATAACAGTTATATGGTCCTCCCTAGTGAGATGCATCTCTAGTCGGTACTCTAGAGGTCTGAGCGGTGGATCTTGATGATCTAACTACAAACTACTGAGATCTCTGCTGATGAGCTCCTGCTGACTGAGCTCTCGGTGCACCCTGTGTCCTTATAGAACCCCTAGGATGAGGCCCCATACTCCGCCCCCTCTATGCATCAAATATCTGAGGAGGTCTGTAAGGTGGGCGGGCCAGCTGGTACTACTACTGCTGAGGTATCTGTTGTGGTGTCCTAAATGAAGCATGTCCTAAATTATGTCCACCGCGAGGAGGAGGAATTGATCCCCTCGATCTGCCATCCTGCATCTATTGGATGTGGCTCCAAACTTTGTCTGTAGCCTTCCGTGTCTTCCCTCGTGTCTCCTCTGCAATATAAGCCTTCTCCACGGCCTCCACTAATGTCTATGGGCAGTGAATGTGCATCGCGCCACCCAAATCAAAGTTCAGGCCTTTGATGAACCTATGAATCCGTACATGCTCATCGTGCATATAGTCGACGTAATGGAGTAGATCTAGGAATCGAATCTCATACTTGGCTATAGTCATTGATGTCTGATGGAGGTCGTGAAACTCGTCTACCTGCTGCTAATTAAACCTCCTAGGAAAATACCTGCTTCTAAAACACTCCTCAAAAATCTCCCAGGTAACTGTCTCCGAGTCAACATGGAGCTTATGATCCTCGGTCCTCCACCAGACTCCTGCTCCATCCCTTAGAAGATGGATCACAACACGAGCTTTCATGTTGCTAGTACAAGGGTAGAGCTTAAAGCATCCTCTCAATCTCACCAACCAGGCCTCTGCCTGAAAACCACCTGTATCTCCTCAATAGTGAGATGGTCGTAACTTTAGGATCTCCCTGATATGGTCTTCAACTGATGTCTAATGAACCCGAGGTCTCTCTGCATGCTCCTCCCTCTATCTAGGGCTCCGAGATCTGTCCCTATTTCCTGAAATCCTTTCTCCATGCCCTCTATATGGTGACTCTTCCCTAGTCGACTCTACGTGAAATTTCTCTGCTTTATACCCCTCACTATGTCAAGTAGATGCCCTAGCCTCAACTGATGGCTCCATATCTTATCTAGCAGGTCGTCCTCCTAGGGACCCTCCACGCATAACGACATTGACGTCCTGAAGTGTGTAAAATTTGACGTAGAATGATTATAAATTATAAATTAAAATATAAAATTATAAAAATGTCAATGATTATAAATTATAAAAAAATATAATCTTAATTAAATGTAAAATTTTTAATAAATTTAAAATTGAATCCTTTATGATTTATACTATTTTTTTTAGATTTATATTTTAAATTTATTATATATTTTGAATTTATCGTGAATGTTATATTTTAAGTTTATTATATATAAAATATATTATAAATTTAAAATTTAAACTATAAATTTATAATAAGTTCAAAATTTGATGTTGATAAATTTAATAGTAAAATTTATTGTGAATATATTTTTTAAAATTATTAAATATTTAAAATTTATTATATATTATATTTAAAATTTATTATATAAGATTAAGGTGGATAGGTCTATTGGAAGTTGTTTGGCTCACATACTAGTTTCAAGGATCAATTCTTAAGGTCGTGATATCTTGACATGCGAAACCAAATGATTTAAATCAAGATTTTAGTAAGAATCCATGCCTAATGCACCCCATTTAATCCAATATGTATTATAAATTTAATATTTTAGATTTATTGTATATTATATTTTAAATTAACTATATATGAAATATTAAATTTGTTACATATTTTAAATTTGATATAAAATGTACATTTTAAATTTATCAGGAATGTTTTTTATCAGGATGTCTTTTAAGGACATTAAGAGTTCCATTATCAACATCAAATGCTTATATGAACATTGTAAGAGAATGCTCAGATTAATTACTTACATCATCATGATTTAGACAACTCGTCATGATGATTAATTACTTAACTCATCGTGATGATGAGTTCCATTATTTTCAATTTTGGCTTTTAATAATAATAATTAGCTTAATAATCTTATATATAAATATAAAATTTAATAAATGATTACTATTTTATTTTAATTTTTACAAAATGTATATTGAAACTTAATCATTTTTAAAAGATGATTTAGTATAAATAATATATGATATTGCAGAATCTTTCAATCTTATTAATTGACATTCAACACCTTCGATTGTTGATCTAAAAATCAATAACATAATATCATATTTTTGTTAATGTATTAAAATATTATGTATTGATTTGTGGTACGAATATGCCAAAAAAAAACCCAACCACAATTTTATATATAACGTTATTAATACATTATATTTGATAAATGGCCGTGTTAATAGTGCATGCAAAATGTAAAGATTTTATAAATACAAATGTAGTAATACCCATCCAACGAAAATCTAAACACATATAGTCTCCATTAAATACTTCACTAAATTTATGTGGTAAAATCAAGGAAATCATTGTTTATTATTGACTACGTGTAATATGAACTTTTATGACATAATGTTTACATTCAATGTAGAATTCCTTTATGCAATTGTCAAGATGGCTATTAGTATTATTAGATATTATAATACCCTTTGAATTTGCCATAAACTCATTCATTTGATCTATTCCTTCAATAAAACAATATAATGTCAAATAGATATTGACATTAAAAAATTATGGAGTACGTTTGAAGTTCACATCCGCATGTTATCTTCAATCAGTAACGTGTAGGTAAATCTCTACTACTTATATGTACTAAATTACACTTTCCCATTCTTTGTGCTTCCAAACTATTTATAATCAAACTTTATTAATGCTATGTCAAACTAATTATGATCTTCATTTTCCACCATTATATGATGCACAAAATGTAAATTCAACAATTCTTGGATGACTTCCTTTGAAGTTCCAGAACAGGTTAAAGCACGCCATTATCATTTTTTTCTGAAGGTTACATGTTTTCACTCGGTGGATCTGCCATACCAATTTGTTTTTTGGACCAATTGACATTTGGGCCATGGAGCCTTAGCCAAAGCCCGAGCCTGGTAAGGTGAAGAACAATTTAAAATTAGATAGTTATTTTAAGGATCTAATGAAAACCATGCGTGGTGTTTACGCTGTTATATTCCAAGATCTGCAGGAAAGGGGGTCTAGTCGAGTAGTAACGGTCTCCACTTTTGAATGAAACCCATTAATATTTTTATTCATTGGCTGGGCTGGCGCACTAATTGTTTAATTAGACTTAACTAGTTTATCCCTTGCGGTTTCAAGAACACATCTTTTATATAATGTCTTACGTCCATTACAAATCAATAAGTGATCGCCATGCATTAAAAAAAATCAAGTGGTGGTTGCTCGTGACAAAATGCATGGGAATTCCTTATCTTAGGCCACCAATGTTCTTATTTTCACATCTTTGGTCGGATGCGCACTCACCCAATTCTTTTCATTTTTAAAAATGGCTTGTGGTTCTTACCATATTGATTTCACTAAAGTGCATTGTCATTTCATTTTATGTTTAAATTATTCCAAAGACATATGGATGTTTCCCTTTCAATTGTTGAGAATAACATCTGTATTTTTTGCTGAATTATTAAATTTAGGTGACGGTTTTTGTGTAGAGTAATTATGCCTAGAGGCGTTTTACAATGGTAGTTAAGTTGTAGTGGAGTGCATTGTTTACTTTTATTCTCAACATTAAATTTGACTTTCATTTGATCATCATGTGACAATTCATTCATAGATTTAACTTCTATCGGACTATCACTTAAATAATTTTAATTTTAATTTTTTTTTTTTGGAGAAGTCAATATTAAAATAGTAATATCTTGGTCAAGTAGTAATGTTTGGGTCTTTTTTTTTTGAATAGATATTTTTGAGACCAACACAATCGCGTAGCTAAATGATTACACTTGCATAATTAGATAGGTACCTTGTGATTGATATCTCTCAGCATATTTTAGATAGATGTGTTTAAAATATTTATACCTTCATAGTTCTCTTGCATCCCCATCAATCAAACTTTTCTTGTAGGGTGAAAAGTAATAAAATAAATCGTTTTTATATTTAAAATACTTACCTTAGTTACCATTGTTTTTATAGCTCTCTCACATGTCTATTTCAATTAAAATAAAAATCAAAGTGCTTGGTCTCTTTTTGTAATGCTACATTAATAATTATTAATGAGGCATACTCTTTCTTTTTTTTGGTACAAAGGAAATTGGTAAGTAAATGTAGTTGTGAAGCCGCTATATTAGAAGTCGTAGGTTCAAATTATTTTGCGACTATAGTCTCGACCTACTTTAGATGGTCCACTCCCCCAATGTGTTTAAGTTGGGAAAAATTGAACCTAAAACCTTTTAGTTAGAGTGCTTTAATGATTTCTCCTATAATCGGTTGGGCCAACCCTTAGGGAAAAGAGAATGCTTTATTAACATATGGGTTCTTACTCAAAAATACCATTTTGGCATTTATTCGAACATTATTCTATTTAGTTTTTTATGGAACAACTTAAAAGTTTTCTTATCTATCCCGTACTTTGAATCAACTAGTTCACAACTATTTCTCTAGCTTAGCACTTCAAGAATCAATACACACTTTACATGATACATCTACAAACTATCTCTTATCTCGTAACAAATTACACGTATAACCTAGATTGGATTGTGGGGCACATATAGGTTCAACAAAAGAACCCGTCCAAACACTACAAATCTATCCCTTGAATTTGAAATGGTCATATTTCTCAATGAACAAGTTAATTTGGTTGGCCTAGGTGTTACTTTTGGGTCAGTTGAGAAAAAAGTCATCTAAAGAGTCATCTATACCTTGGGGGTTCATTAGGTATGCAATATCCTAGCACATTCATTCTTATTGAGGTAATTAAAATTAAGAAAAATAGAATCAATATACTGGTAGACATTAGGGGGTGAAAGGGTTTAATTTATTAATATTTTGAATCATATATTGGGGATAAATTAGAGAGGTAGGCCAGATGAAATATACGGTTAATTTTAATATAAAGTAGAACATTTGAACCCTAATTTTTAAAAATAAATACCTTTAAATACAAAATGAGTGTAGACACCTATATTTGGGTGTAACCCCTCCATCATCTCACATCCATTCACTTCTCACTCTCAATTTTATTTTTCTTAAATTAAATGAAACCCATCTATTTTCTCACCTTATTTAATTAATTATCAAACGGGCTCCATGTGAACCCATTTGATAATTCATATTTTTGGCATTATCCCCCATCTCTCACAAATAATGCAAAACATGGGCAATAATGCACCCATCTGACATCCCACTCTAAAAATTTAAAAAGGAAATACATTATTTCACCTAATATCCCCACCTCTTATCACATCCTTATCTTTTGTTTACATTAAGTCAAATTGTGAGCCCCACATGGTCGCATCATGTCTATTAACTCAGGTTACTTTACTCAACCCTGAGTATCTTTTAATCTGCAGTCTAACCTCACCATTAAGCTATAAATATGGGTTTTCCCCCATATCGTAGGGGACCGATATATTGTTCAAGAACGAGGATATATTTTTCAAGAAGACCTGGAGAGACCTAGGCCCAGAGTGGAGAAGAAAGATCTTAATTAAGTTCTGCAAGTTTGAGGGAGAAATATTTTCCATGGCTTGTTATCTGATCATCTGGATGCCAAGTTCATCTCCATAACAGAGCACAAGCTAAGTTCCCTCGTCATTCTAGTTAATTGCCATTTTATATTCCATTATTTTTGCATGATAACTACTGTTCATGATCTATTATTATCTTATCTGACATGGGGGTTGACATCCTCCAATGGAGTTAAAATCCTCTTGGAACCGACACTGTCTAGGAAACCCCACATATTGTTATCTAATCTTATATATTTTAGTTTTATAGATCTAGCTTCCTTATATCATGCATCTATCTTATTTGCCCCTGTAGATCCATATCTGCATCTGATGTCCTAATCTCTCCATCATTTGAAGTTTCTGGTGGCTCCTAGTATTAGCCTTCACCCCGATCGAGAATGAAGTTTCCTATACAAAATTTTGGCATGCCCGGTGGGACCGGATCCTAGATCTGGTCATTTTGTTTGTTATTTTACCCATCTTTTCTAACTTGTTTGTTTTCAATATCTTAGTATTTTTTGATTTTAGGTCAGTAAAATCACTCATTCAAATCACCAGGAGGTATGTGCTTTTCTTGTTTTCTGTTGACATCTACCTGCATGGGATATGAATCCAAAAATTAACCTTGTTCTTCTAGTTGTCTTCACATCTTATATTTTGCATCGTTTATTTTTCCGAATCACCTGTTCACGGGATTTAGTTTTATATTTCTCTGTTTGGCGTGTCACTTACATTCTGTAATTTTTCTCTGCCTTGAAGTAAGTAGTTTTATCATTTTTTTTTGCAAAAACATAAAGATTGAAGTTTTGTTTTTGGTTTTACAAGTAGTATAGAGTTAATTTTTATTATTTAAATAATTAAAAAAGATACAATTAATATTACAAATAACAATTATGAAATAAATTGGAATTAAAATTATAAAAAAGAAATATAAAAAAAATTGAATCCTAACTAGCCTAAATTACCCACCCCCTACCTATCACCCCATTTCACCCTAACCAAACTCCCAACTCCCCTCAGCTCCCCTAACTACCCACAAGCTCCACCCCTGAATCCCACATATCTCTCCCCTGATAGTTGGTGTTCTAAACCAACTATCCTTCCCTATCCTGCAAACTGAACTCATCAAATTATTCCCGCGTTCGTGTGTAAAACATATATCATCCACTTTGTAGATCCAATCATTCCGAGCCTTTGATGAAGCTTTAAAAATGGTTTACAAACTTGAAACCCGTGCCATTGAGCAGGGTCATCTTAATTTAAGTTCAATTAAACCTAAAGTTGAATCCACTAAACCATTCACACATAACAAACAATTTAAGGCTGCAGAAAACACTATGGTCATTCAACCCTCATCCACACCTACATTAGCCATATGGTCTCAACAATGATCCCCTTAATCAACAACCAACTACACTCCCTTAGGAGAATCATACAGTTCATTATTTGACAAATTGATGACTGTAAAATCCTTTTAACTTCCTCCCATACGACTCGTGGACAACTCGTAAGCCAAGCCTATTTGGTATCACGAAGCCCACTATTGTAAATATCACCGAGTAAAAGGTCATGAAATTGAGAAATGTCATGGATTGATATAATTTAAAATCTTGTAGTCTGCATGGTTTGATATAATTTATGTCTTCTTTTCTGGATGCTTTTAAATTGTTTCCTCCATTCGAATGAAATTGTCAAATCCTTTTTCTATGGTCATGGATCGCATCGATCCTAGTACTGTTTATAGTTCTTCTTTCCATGAGGAGAAATTTATTTTTTGGGCGTGAAGGGTGGAGTTTTTTCCCCTCCTCTGTATTTTTTTCTACAGTCATGAATGACGGGTGTATCTTCCCTGTTAATTTCTTTTCCAACATCCACGGATAAAAGGACTCATCTAATTGGATGTGGCATGGGGGGTTTATTTGGTGAACTTGTCACTTTTGTTATTTTTGCAAAAGTATCAAATTGGCCCTATGGCCCGAAGGATCTTGATTAGTCGAATCGAGCTATGGCAGAAAGGTGGGCCCTTTTCATGTTTTGATGCATTATAAAAAAGGGCATAAAAGTATAAAAGAATTCCTAATGTCCGCAAAAGGACACGTGGATGTTTTTAAGTTTGAAGCGAGAAGGTGGGTCATTGGAGCCTTTTGGGAATTTTAGCTTTATTTCCAAAAGGAGTAAAGTTACAAAATGAGTCGCAACCTTGCCGAAGCCATGTATTGAATATCCTTTGAAAAGTCAAAGCAGAGAGGTGGGTTGTCGGGACACTTTAGGAATTTTGGCTTTGTTTCCATAAAAAGCATAAAATGATAAAGTGAACTACAACCCCGCTTATGCCACAGGGATAAAGTCAAATGTTGAGCCCGCATCAAAAGTCAAAGCGGAGAGGCGGGTTGTCTAGAAACTTTAAGAATTTTGGCTTTGCTTCCATAAAAGGCGTAAAGTGATAAAGTGAACCATGGCCCCATTCATTCAATGGGAAAAATTCAAATATCGAGCCTGCATCGAAAGTCAAAATAGGGAAGCGGGTCGGCAGAGAACTTTGAGATTTTGATCCTTGTTTCAAAAAGAAGTAAAATTATAAAGTGAGTCACAACTCTGTTACCACTCAATTGCTACATGTCTCTTCAGCGCACTTTTGGTATGGTGTAAAAATGTGGAGACCCCAAATGTGTGCAGGCCCTTCATGTGGTCAGAGTCTGAAAAGACAAAGCCAACCGTTGAATTGGCTAAGTATAGAGAGACGGTGGAAGCCTCCACGCGTCCCAACGGCACAACTCCAAAGGCCATGTTCAAAGTGGGATCCTAAGTGAGTGCAGACTCTCCACGTGCCTCATTGGTGTAACTTCAAAGGCATGGCCCAATGAGAGACCATAAAATAGTGCCAGCTCTCCACGTGTCCCAGGTTTGAAAAGGGGACACCGGCCATTGAAAAGTCTAGAGTTTGTGGAAGCTTCCACGCATCCAATCAACGCTCTTTCAAAGGAAAAGTTCGGGGGGTAGTTCCAAATGTGTGCCAGCCCTCCAAGTGTCTCAGGTTAGGCAGAATGTCTCTTCCAATGGGAGGGAATTAGGTAGAATACAAAGGAAACAGAGTGGGCCCACAGATGACACCACATGTCAATCCGGCACAACTTTAGGAGTAAAAAGAGGGGGAAAAATCTTAAGATGCGCGAGGTTGCCACATGGCCCCTACAAGGACATACCCTTTCACATATTGTGAGCCCATAGATGATGCCACATGTCAATTTGACATAATTTCAATTTCGGACCCGTGGATCTATTTTGTAAAAATTACATTTTAGCCATTTTGTATGGATTCGATTCAAATATTCAAATGAGCATAAATTTCACTCTAGTGCTTGAAATTAAAAAAAATTTATACTGTTGGAAAGATCTTGGTCTCCTCTACGCCATGGAAGCATAAAATATTGTTTTTAGTGGGATTTGATGGTTGGAAATATAGAAAAAAGTCTTTCACTCCATTAATATGTGATTTGATTTCTTCAAATAGATCTAATTTGATCTGATCTTCCATCCTTCCTTCTCCAACATGCCAAATAGACATGGAGAACCGACTGTATATCTTGATTTGTGTGAAAATATGGAAACCATATTTTGTGCCATTAATATGTGAACAGACTGCTTCAACTAGATCAAATTTGATCTGATCTTCCATCCTTCCTTCTTCAACACACCAAAGACATGCAGAACCAGATTTGATAGATTGTAGGTGGATTTATAGGTGCATTGATGGTTAGTGGTTGAGCTTCCAAATCAGATTTTCTTCCTTCTCTTATTCTCCTCTTTTCACTTCATCTATAAATGTAAGAGCTTGGCTCATTGCAAATGTTGGACTCTGATACTTTTGAAGTGTAATTATAATCAAAAGTAAATCAATACAGAAGGATTTCCCCTTTTCTCTATCTTCCTCCACTGTCCCTTCTTGCTTACTGTTATCCATATTTCACCCTCAGGGAAAAATATAGGATCGGCCATGACCCCGCATAGAAGGAACCTAAGAAAAATCATTCAGATCTTGCAAATAGGTCACATAAGGACTCAAAAATGGAGTGGCGGGGGATGAGAAAGATTAAATGACCCTATGCAAGAAAAAATGACTCTGTCGAGCCATTTCTATGTCTTAAATATATTTTTTAAGTTACAGGTGGACTCAAAAATGGAATAACAGAGTCAGAAGTATGGAAGAAATAGTGCCACAGAGGAACCAGTAGAAAGAAATGGAAAAATGGTGAAGATTAGAGGTCTTCAGACTCGAAACGGTTCAGAAAAGAGCCTAGAAAATGACTAAGTATGAAGGAGGCAGTGGAGAGAACCACGTGCCTATGCGGCACTTCTCCAAAGTTGAATCTAGAAAGGGAGGCCCAAATGAGTGCTAGCCTTCCATGTGTCCAAAATCATAAAAATTTGTGGTGCCGTTGAAAAGTATTCAATTAAGAAAGAAGGTGCTAGGTGTCAGATTGGCACAAATCTAAAATGGGAGCCTAGGGTAGAAACTCAAACTCATGCCATCCCTCCATGTAGAAAATGGTCAAATAGGGTCAAAAGATAGACAGGCAGGCATCAAAATTGGCTAAGTATAAAATGTAAGTGGAGAATGCCAAGTTTCTGTGTGGCGCATCTCCATAAGGTCCAAAGTCGGAGACCCAAATAAGTGTGAGCTCGCCATATAACTCAAAGTCTAAAAAGAAAGGAGAAAATTTTACAAACCTATGGAGGCTACCAACTTTCAACCTGAGATCCTTCAAAGGTAAATTTTTAATTGGTCTTTCAAGAGAGTGGGAAACGGTTCAGAAAAGAGCCTAGAAAATGACTAAGTATGAAGAGGCAGTGGAGAGAACCACGTGCCTATGCGGCACTTCTCCAAAGTTGAATCTAGAAAGGGAGGCCCAAATGAGCACTAGCCTTCCACGCGTCCAAAATCACAAAAATTTGTGGTGCCGTTGAAAAGTATTCAATTAAGAAAGAAGGTGCTAGGTGTTGGATTGGCACAAATGTAAAATGGGAGCTTGGGGTAGAGACTCAAACTCACGCCATCCCTCCATGTAGAAAATGGTCAAACAAGGTCAAAATACAGACAAGGCAGGCATCAAAATTGGCTAAGTATAAAGATGTAAGTGGAGAATGCCAAGTTTCTGTGTGGCGCATCTCCAAAAGTTAGTCCAAAGATGGAGACCCAAATAAGCGTGAGCTCGTCATGTAACTCAAAGTCTAAAAAGAAAGAGAGTCTCTTGAAAATTTTATAGACCTATGGAGGCTACCAAGTGTCAACCTGACGCTCCTTCAAAGGTAAATTTTGAATTGGGATTTCAAGCGAGCGTGATGCCTCCACATGTCCCATATTAAAAGGGGAAGAGTCAGTTGAATAGTCAATGCGTGGGGCAGGCCGGCGGAGGCTGCCAAGTGTTTAAATGATGTTGATTCAAGGATTGAAGAGAGAGAAGGTTTCCAAATGAGCATTGGACTGCCGCTTGTCCCAGGTCAAAAGATATGCCCCCAACAAGTAAAAGATTTAGCCAAAAAAACATAAAATGGGTCGCAACTTTGCCCAAAGGAAAAAGTCAGCATTTGAGCCTGAGTCAAGGAAAGCGAGTTGTCGGGGGTTAAGTTGGTTTTTTTCCCCTTGTTATCCCAAAAGGATAAAAGTTGCAAAATGGGCGGCAACTCTGTCAAAAGGAAAAAGTCAGCGTTGGAGCTTGAGTCAAGGCCAAAGTGGGGAGTCAGAGGAAAAGGTGAAAATTTTCCTTTTGACAAAAAGGCACAGAGGTAAAAATTGAAGCGTACCTCCCCAGCGAACCAAAGGGTGCCACGTATCCAAGCGGAGCTTTGGGGTCATGGGGATTTTCTGAGTTTTGCGTTTTGCACAAAAAGGGAAAAAGATAAATCACGGACCTGAAAACCTGATTTTTTCTCTGATTTGCCTGGGACGTGTCCCATATAGAAAGGGGGACCCATTTTTCAAATTGTTTTCCCGCCCATTTGTACATACTCAATAGAAACTTTGAAGGGGCATATCTTTCAACTTAGGGCTCAAAATATAGAAAATATGACATTGTTGGAAGCGTCTTGACGTCTTCTACAACATGGAAAGATAAAAAAATCATTTTTTTAGGCCCTGGTAGGTGAAAAATAGAGAAAACATCTTTACGGGCCATCAATACAGGATTCATCCACCTCAACAACCAGATTGGATTCAATCTATTATGTCATTTCTTCTCCTTCCAAGGCATTGAACAAGTGGTTGATGCATTCAAGATATATTTGGGGTAGATTTCGTAAGAAGATATTAATAGCAGTAGTTGAGATTCAACCTAATTTTCACACTTCACCCTCTTTCTTTCTTCTCTCTGTTTGAGTCTATAAATGTAGGGGAGGGACTCGTTGTAAAGGGTTGGACATTCTTTGTTTTTCAGGCTCCCCTTTCCTTCTAGCAAAAGGAAATTGTGGAGTTTAGGACTTCCATTAAAGTTGTACTATGTTCTTGCCTCTTGGCTGTTTTGTAATGCATTGTATCAATATGCAAAGTAATAAAACACATTTGTGATTGATACTATATCCTTTTTTCTCTTTTTCTTGCATCTGGTCTTTCATTATAAATCTAGTTGTCTATGCTTGATTATTGCATGTATTTTGTTGGTTTGTGTCTACCAGTAAAACTAGTGTTCATCATTCCTTCAGTGCATCACCTTTTAGCTTAGTTATTTCTTATTTCTTATACCCCTTTTATCCCTATCTCCTTGGAAAATTATAGGTTAAGTATAGAGATAGATCCTCTGCAAGTTCTCATGAATGCACCTAAACAAAGGAATAGGAACCAACCTTTAATTTGGAGATTTTTCCCATTTTTTCAAGGTCCCACACCCTAGGGAAAGTTCAATGTTATGCAATCACACCAAATGACTCTGCCTTAGAAAAGAAGATCTATAGAACTCATTTCGGGGTGCTGTGATTTTGCACTAATAGTTTTGGCACACCTGATGGGATAGAGAAATCTCCATATTATTGGAGTAAGATTGATGTACACTTGCTGTGATTCTAACTTTTAAGAAGCTTTAAAATTATACATTTGACGACTCCAAAAGAGACAAATCCACTAGTTTCAGTAGTCCAAGTAAGTTCATGAGAAGAATATAAATGCGGTCAAGAACCAAAGAGGAGGAATTATTTGTCTATCTAGACTTATCCCCAGACAGAGGGGGGGGGAGGAAGAAGAGCCCAGAGGTCTCTATCCCCACCAAAGAGAGCCTTATTGACACATCCTCCTGACAGGACCGTTCTCTCAATCAAGAGGGGTGCTTAGGCTGATCAGGATGGCTCAGCCAAACCCTTATGTCAATTTTACCGGTAGTAGCCCACGTACTATTAATGCACAAAATCCAGTCTTGATAGCAGAAATAAAGAGAATCCCATATTTCACTAGGGAAAACCAAACTTCTCCTGGTGATCATGTCCAGGATATTGCAAATGTCTGCACAATCCATAAAATCCATGATATGGACATTGTAGTCAAGTTACTTGCCTCTTCACTCAAAGGTAAATCTTCACAATGGTTGAGGAGCCTTGCAGTAGGCTCTACTCAAAATTGGAACCAGCCTTGCACAGCTCTTCACAACCAATTTTGGAGAAAAGGGTGATAACTTATCTTTGTTGGAGCAACTAACAACAATCAAGAGATCCCTAAACAAGTAGTTGAGAGACTTCAACCTCATATTTTAGTGGACTTGGGACATGATTTCAACAACAGTAAATCCCACTAATGAAGGTGCCTTCTTATACTTCCTTAGGGCTTTAAATTCTGATATTTCTTTGATGATTCAGTCAATGTGGGGCATAACCTTACTTGCAACCTATAGCCTTTCCATAGGGGTTGAAAACCATTTGATTCAGGCTGGAAAAATCACTCCTAGGTCATCCATGCCTCTGTACCCTGAGTTAGGAAGCCCAGATACTAGCCAAATGCCCACATTAGCTCCTATACCCACCACCAGGAGTCAAAGCTCAGCTGAAGCCTCCACCTCATCATCTAACACTTCCAAGGAACTCTAAGAAGTCATGAAACAACTTCAAAACCTAGGAAATGAGCTAATAACCATCAAAAGACAACAAGCTCAAAGTTCTAGACCGTATCAACCTCAGGATTAGATTTAGGCTAGACGCCAATATCAACAAAATAGACCACCATCTCAGACTGTAAATCAGAGCCAAAACCAAGGACAGCCTCAAGCTGCTAGACCTTTCAGGTCATATGATCCAAACACAGTCTCAACATCAAGGGCATTGGTTCCAGCATAGAACAATATGACACAAGAATATGATTGGTGTTTCCCATGCAATCAACCACATAACCAATCAATGTGTTTTAATGGTGCACTAAATCAGGCCTTGATGGTGCAGACCAGTTTGGTGTCACAAGAACCTAGCCAAGAAGTAGATTAGCAGCAGGGAACTTAGTAAGAGGGAGCCCCAGGTGGAACTAT
>JAHRHJ020001313.1:0-26136 GCA_019776745.2 Taxus chinensis
TTCAGTCTCTAGTTCTTAAAGGTTTTTTTTTTTGTGATAGTTTAAATCCTTCACATCTTGGTTGCATACTCAGCTGTTGGTAAGCCCCGATCCAACTTGTGCAACAGTATCATTGTTTTTTGGGAGTAGAATAGTTTTAGCATCCATTAAACTTCAGGTTTTTCCCTTCTTCATACAGACTATTTTCGGTGCTCTGAGAACACACGCTTTGTTGTCATATTCGTATTCCGCATAGACCACGCTAGGAATTGGGCATAAGGCAAGCCTCTGTAATCTTGCGCTATCCTCTCCTATCTGCATCTATTCTGTCTGCATTCTGAAGTTTGTCCATTGATCCAAATAATCTACGTCATGTTGATGCAAGCATCCACGCTTTTTCTGATCCACGTGAGCACAAGAACAAAGAGGATCATACTGCGGGGGACAAGAACTACACACTGTCGGATTCGCCACTACTCTGAAAATCCATGGTTCCATCTTTCATAGTTTTTAGTTTAGAACTTAATCAATAAAGTTAAAGTATCAATCACTTATTCAGTTATTTCCATTCTCGATATTGGCCATGGGGGGGATGTTGTGGGGATTGATAGTTTTTCTGGACACTTATGATTCATTCCTCACTTCTTAGGTAGGATCGAGAATCTTGCAAATAGATTAGTCATTCTGTTGTTTAGAATAGATAACAAAAATTGCCAACAGACACATACTACACTCGGCTATTTTTGTTTGTTTTAGTTATTAGTTTTAGTTCTCATTCTCAATCTTTTAAATGCTGGCGGCTTATAATTGCCAAATACAAAAGAAAATTACATATGCTAGAAGTGTACTTAGATTTTACTTTATTATAGTTTGTTTCTTACTGCTTTTGCATGACAATTACGGGACCTAGGGAGCCCAGGGGAATACATTTTCGAGCCAATTGTGCCCCAGCCCAATATCGTAGGTGCAATAACTGACATTTGACCAAAACCTTAGGATACAGTCTTCCAAACAACAACAGACTTCCAATAGATCAGGTCACAGTTGAGAGGGTTAAACATCGAAGACGACCAAGCACACACATTTTGGTCAAATCAGCCAAACTATAGGTTATCCTAGAAAACATCCGCATGACTGTAGAAGGATTTGAAAGAGAACAAATATTCGGGTGCGATCCTTTAGTTCCATAGCCAGACGCTGGAGATACCCTCATAGATATAGATACCAGCTTAAGAATTCAAGTTGCTAGAACACCTGTGAGGTATGCTGAGAAAATCACACAATTGCTGATTCTAAACGTAGAGGCTGAGAAAGCTTACGACTACTGGATACTAGGGATTAGAACTTGATCTCGCGTATGACCATAACAGGACCACAACAACCAAGAGTCTACGGTTGTGATCCACAAATCCCATAGCCTAACGAATCTACAAGTCAGTTAGATATAGACACTGGCCTACGCACATTAGTATTTCAGTCTACTCCGATTCCGCCTATCATCATTCAACAGTTGTCCCTACTAGACACCACAGCTAACAAAGCTAGAGAATTTTGGACTAGGCCAGAGAATCGTCCATAGAGTTGACTATATTCGCCATATGACCATATCAAGAGAAATACACGAAACCATCCCGGGTCATTTTCCACGCATCCCACAACCCATAGATCGAATCACGCCAGAGCTCGATATTGATTGGAGCCTTCGAGAGGTCATCCTCGCTGATCGATCTATCACACCAGTCCAAGTTAGAAGGGCCTTCTTTGCCTTAGATTCGCAAATACCATTAGTGCGTGTCGAAGACATTAGACTCCCCAACTAGTTTGTCTGCATATTCTACCCCCACCGGCTGTCTCGGCACGACCTCGGGAGGGTCGGGTACGTGGAAGAGTCACTTGTTGATTCTCACGCTCGCTTGTTGCTTTTCCGAGCGTACAAAATTGGTGAACCTGACGTGAAACAAACGAAATTAGTAAAGCTGACGTAAAACTTCCTACCTTCTCGTTCGGAAGTCATAAATATCACGTTTCCCTTCACAAATCACCTTCGCTCCTTCCCATTATTCTGCGTGGTATTCATATACCTCCCGAATATGTCAGGATTCGATTGCATATGGCAGACCCCTCCTGGGTCTTGAGGCATACTATGCCTAACAGAATAGGGAATCATCACCCTCACTCTCAATGTGGGTCGACAACTATTCAACTAATCAGTTGTCAACACAAACGCCAAGGATTAGATATAGTTCGTCCTTCCAAGTAGAGGGGTTGGTAGCAACAACTCGCTCAAACACAAACAGAGCCTTCAGGCTCAAACAATATGACATTGACTGGAGAATCTGCTTTATCTCCTCAGGTGCTACTTAGACCACATATTAGCAAACAATCAGATCCATACTTAGTTCTAGATGACGAGTACTCAATACGTTATCCTAGGAATGAACAACGCTCTCAAGGCATGTATCCACCTGTAGGAATTTTGCAAATACGGCCCGAGTTCTCTCCTCAAGAAAATACCTCTATGCCATCACGTATAGAAAATACTCTCAGAGAAACTTGGCAAGATAGCAATCAGTTCATGACAGGCTATCACATGCCTATACAACACCAGGATATACAACAAATGCCACCAAGGCACGATATCGTGACTTCACCAAACGAAGTCATTTCAACGCTAATAGAAAAGGTTAGAGGATTAGAACTTGCCCAAGCAAATCAAAATTCAAAATTCATACAAACAGGGAGTTCCAATCCTCCGCACCATCCTAGCCAAGTAGATCTCCTCACAGGAGTAGGCACGTTAGGTATGACTCCTCAGTATTCACAACAAGTACCAACTAGACCCACTATCGCTAGCACAGTTCCTCCTGGTCCGGTACAGAGCAATCCATTCCTGGATAGTACCCCTTCATACTTAAACATGTATTCCAAATCACCACAAGGGGATATGTACTCATCCCCCAGCATGTTTACTCAAACACAGGGACTGCCTTATGCCCCTGCCAACGCGTACGTTACGCCATATCAAAAACCCGTTCCGCCACCGCCTCCTCAACAGGCACCATCAATGGTGGAGACGTATGCAATAGGGACTTATTCAGAATATTTAAAGGAGCCCTTAGATTTCGCCATAAGAAGCGTTATGCTTCCAAGGCCTCTTCCCGATTTGCCCAAATACAAAGGAGAAGGAGATCCGAATGCGCATATCAAAGCTTACGCTACAGCCATTCGAGAATTACTCCCATGGGATGGGGTCGTTGCTAAAATATTCCCCAAAACGCTGGAAGGCATCGCTCTCGATTGGTATTATAGAATACCTGAAGCTTCCATACATTCATTCAAACAACTCGTGTCGGAGTTCATCAAAGCCTTCGACATGAACAAACTATTAAGGACAGGAATCAGGGAGTTCTTGCACATCAAGCAAGAACATAACGAGTCTGTCGCCCATTTCATCCAAAGGTGGCGCACAGTCCTTTATTCCTTGGCAAGCGCTCCAAACATGGATCAGATGGAGCTATGTGATTTATTCCTTCATTCTCTTAGCAAAGAAGTGAAGGAAGAAGTCCAGAAGTTCCCACTAAGGACTTATGATGAAGTACTTGAGAGCGCTCTGCGAATTGATCAAGCAGCAATAGATAGTGGCCGTAAGACGTATGGAGCAAACGGGAGGTTAATCACCTCTACTCAAAATACTACAACCACCACAAGCGTCAATCAAGGACCCAAAATCCTTAACAAAAATCGTGGGGTAACAACAGATGGGGTAACTGACCAGCCCAAAAGGGTAAATGTCGTTAATACTCCGTCACAAACAAACAACCAAAGAAACAACAATTTTACCCCGACGGTCAATACGGTGGATTTTAATAATCCACAGCAACAACAACGGCGAAATCCCATGCAAGGGCCAAGCCAAAACTCATTTGGTTACCAAAACCAAAGTCAAAACCAAAAACAACAATTCCAAAACTTTGGTCCTAATAGGCAACAGTTTGATCGGAATTTTAGGCCACAATACACACCAAACCAACAAAACGGGAATTATAATCCCAATTCTTATTGTGGTTTCCATAAAATTCGGGGTCATGACACTAGAACGTGTCGTGACTACAACAAATTCATGCAACGCTTGCCAAATGAGCAAAAACAATTTTTTATGGATATGTTCCTAGCAGATCCTACGTCACCAACGGCAAGTACCTTGCACAGGGGCAGTTTCCCCTCAGAATGCCCCTCTCAAGATCTTTAATGATCCACTCCCAAATCATGATAACAATGGGTTGAAACCAACTGGAACAAACAAAGGCGCAATGACAGGAAACAACGATCACGAGGCCTCAACTTCGCTAAATCCGTTAGTCGCGCCACAACTAGGAAGTCAGCCGCGACCTAAGGTAGTTGGATTAGTAGAGTTAGACTCCGAATTACCCGTTGAAGCAATTACGAGGACACGAGAGTATTTCTCTCAACCAAGTCCAAGCCATCTACCAGAAACAGATAACATCCAGCAAACCGTAGCAAAACCTATGGGTGCTTACGATCTAATTAATGATCTAACAAAAACCTTCTCGCATATTTCATTCCTTGATTTACTAAAGAATTCCCCTGCTCACAGGGCTGCTCTTTTAGAAGCGTTAGGTTTGGGTCATTTAATTAGTATCACTCCACCACCAGAAGCACAAGTAAATCATATAGACTTTGATGTTTATCCTCCGGGACAGGCGGATAGGGATGTCGAATTCATATTCGAGATAAGTAAAATGCCTACGGATGCCGAGATCGCACGCCGAGGCGATCCAGCCCTACACTTGCAAGTACAGGTTTATAATAATTATGTAAAACGGGCAATGGTTGACGATGGAGCTGCGGTTAACATAGTCCCTTTCTCTTTTCTCCAAAAATTGGGATATGGAGAAACGAACTGTTCTACTACACGAAATACCTTGAGGGGCTACGATAGCCTTAAAGCCACATCGATAGGAACCATAATACTACCGGTCACCTTGGGACCTAAAACAATCCTGACTGAGTTTTATATTATAGATCGGGAAACCAATTATAATATGATCCTCGGCCGACCATGGATACACCGCATGAAGGCAATCCCTTCCACTCTATTTCAAGAAGTAAGATTCCTGCATCTGGGAAAGGTATTTGTAGCCAAAGGTGATCCAAAGCCGTTTGACGTACACCTAGCTGATTTAAAGAAGAGACCAGGTGTACACTCAGAATTCGAACTTCCAACAAACCAACTTAACAAACCCTCTGACCCAAAGCCAGAGGAAAAGTTGATACCTACGACGGATCTTGAAACTACCAACATAGCCCAAACAATTCCAACCCCTAAAGGTAAAACTAAAGAAATAGTATCATTAGGGACTACTGCGAAGATCGTTGAGTTGATAGAACAAGATTCACCAATGTTCTTACCATTCGATTCAGTAGGCATAGGATTTTCCCTAGGTGTTGGTTCCTTGCCAGCAGAAGATCTCTATATGGTAGAAGTAGAGTGTGCAAACACAGCAGATACACCTACATCCATACTCCCGGCTAAGTATTGGACTCTCCATTTCGATGGAGCTAAATGCCGCTATGGAGCGGGGGCAGGTATAATTCTTACCTCGCCCGAGGAAAAGGTCCTCCCATTCTCTTTTAAGTTGAACTTTGAATGCACAAACAACGGCGCTGAGTACGAAGCCCTCCTCCTTGGCCTTACCTTAGCCAAAAGAATTGGTATTGATAATATCAGAGTTTTAGGAGACTCGCAATTAGTGGCAAACCAAGTTTCAGAGGTATATGAAACTAAAGCCGAACACTTGCAACTTTACAAAAACGCTGTATTAGATTTAAGCAAGGCGTTCAACTTCATATCCATTGAAGCAATTCCGCGAGAGAAAAATCTTCTCGCCGATTCAATAGCAACTTCGGCATCACGCTTCACTCCAAGCAATGAGCTAGAAGATACTCATTTCACAATATCCATTCGAAACGAACCATTGATAAAAACAATGATAAATCCTCTTTCAAGCGGAAGTGAATCTACCGTCCTAGACCATGTTGGAAATGATGCGGCTACTTTGGATTACTTAAATGCCTATGCAGCACTACATCTCTCCTATCACACGCTAGATTTATCTCTGATCCCGCATTCATCTTCCTACTTCGGAAATCCTGTAACGGATCTTCCCTCACAAAAAGAACCTAATATATACGCGGTGGAAAACGGGGATGATTTGGATTTACCCCCAGCACCGCCTGAGTTCGAAGAGGGTAACGCCTCTTTAATTGAAGAAACAATCGATGTCAATATCGGAACGGAAGATGAGCCAAGAATCTTGAAACTAGGATCTTCGTTAACCCCAGAAGAAGTGGAAATACATACTCAAGTTCTCAAAGAACATCAGAAGGCATTTGCATTTAATTACAAAGAGATGACAGGAGTCGCACCCCACATTGCGGTGCACAACCTCGTCACTAGATCAGATGCAAAGCCAATTAAACAGAAATCAAGACCCATGAAGCCCAAGGTAGCCCTTATGGTAAAAGAGGAGGTAATAAAACTCCTTCAGGTAGGATTCATCAAGCCAGTTGACTACTCCCAATGGGTATCAAACATCGTTCCCGTTCTCAAGAAGAATGGAAAGATACGCATCTGCATAGATTTCCGGGACATTAACAAAGCATGTCCTAAGGATGACTTCCCATTGCCATCTATCGATGTCATTGTTGATGCAACAGCTGGGTTTGAGCTCTTGTCTCTCATGGATGGATTCTCGGGATACAATCAAATCAGAATATCCGAGCAAGATCAAGCTAAAACCACCTTTATAACTCCTTGGGGAACCTATTGCTACGCTGTTATGCCATTCGGTCTCAAGAACGCCGGTGCTACGTATCAGCGGGCCATGACATACATATTTCACGATCTAATTCATAAAATCGTGGAATCTTACGTGGATGACTTATTGGCTAAGGCCAAAAAGCGCTGTGACCACCCTGAAGTACTCCGCATCATTCTTTCACGTCTAATAGAATACGGAGTCACGCTAAATCCAGAGAAATGCGTATTTGGTGTAACAGGAGGAAAGCTCCTAGGATACATCATATCGTCACGAGGGATCGATGTTGATCCAACCAAAATTCGGGCTGTCCTCGAAATGGTCCCGCCCTCGAGTGAATCTGGAATCAGATCATTTCTTGGAAAGCTGGGTGCAATCCGGAGGTTTATCCCGGATCTAAGCTTCGCCGTCCATCCAATCAACAATTTACTCAAGAAGGACTATAGCATTGATTGGACTGAAGATTGCAATGAAGCTTTTGATGCAGTCAAGCGTTTCCTACTATCACCGCCTACGCTAATGCCACCTAAGTTAGATCGCCCATTAATTCTATACTCACGGGCTACCGATGTCTCGCTAGCCTGTATGTTGGCCCAAGAAGATGATGACAAGAGAGAGCGTGCGATTTATTTCATTAGCCGAACATTGCTCGACTATGAAACACGCTATACACAAGCAGAGCGAGAATGTCTTGCCATAGTCTTTGCTACTAAACGCCTAAGACACTACATGCTAAATCAAGAGACAAGGGTCATGGTAAAAACTGACCACTTACGAACCTTCCTCACACAAGGGTCCCTGTCTAAAAAGGCAGGACGCTTTATAACCTTAATGGGAGAGTTCGAATTAACTTTTGTAAACCAAAAGTCAGTTAAAGGGCAAATCATCGCAGATTGGTTAGCTGATAACCCGCTAGACGGAGGCGACTTAGTAGACTTAGACTTTCCAGATGAATGCGTGTACTACGTCGAAACCCGACCTGCTATATCTGAGTGCCCTTGGTACGCTGATATCATTAGTTATATCATGGACCATAGGTACCCAGAAGGAGCTACACCTCAACAAAGAAGACGGTTACGCATTATCGTAGCTAAATACGTCATTATAGAGCAGGTGCTCTATCGGAAAGCATTCGATGGAATGCTCTTAAGGTGTATTGACACAGAAGAGTCCAAGAAGATTCTCCATGAATCCCATAGCGGTATATGTGGAGGCCACTTCGGTGGCCATGCCACTGCTCGAAAAATACATCGAATGGGCTATTTCTGGCCCACTCTAGAACATGACGCAATAGAGTTTGTACGCAGGTGTCATAAATGTCAGGAGTTCTCTCATGAGATCCACATGCCGGCACAAGCTTTGCAACCGATCGCTACTCCGTGGCCCTTTTCTACATGGGGCCTGGACTTGATAGGGAAGTTCTCTCCCTCGTCCACAGACGGCCACAATTTTATAATCACGGCCACTGAATATTTCACTAAATGGGTAGAGGCCATGCCTCTTACGACTGTACCTGGTTCTGTAATCGCTAAGTTCATTTTGAACCAAATCATTTGCAGGTACGGTATCCCGCAAATCATTATCTCAGATAATGGAACTTCTTTCAAGAATGAAGAAGTTCGTGAGCTATGCAACAAATTTAAAATCAGCCATCATACGGCTTCCTTGTACTATCCCCAAGCCAATGGGCAGGCTGAAGCAACGAACAAAACACTGAAAGCCATTCTCCTTAAAACAGTGAAAGAAAACAAGCGGGATTGGCATTTAAAGTTATATCCGGCCTTGTGGGCCCACCGAACCTCAATAAGAACACCAACGGGAGCAACTCCTTTCTCGCTAGTATTTGGGGCAGAAGCAGTTCTCCCACTTGAGGTCGAAATACCCAGTCTCCGTATTTCGCTACAAGGGATTCTGGATGAGGACGCTTACAGAGAAGCACGTCTTTCTCAATTAGAAAGCCTGGATGAAGCTAGGTTAGATGCTGAACAACGACATAGAGTCTATGCCGACCGAATGTGCCGGCAGTATAACAAGAAAGTCTATGAACGTGACATATACGAAGGTGACCTAGTTCTGAGGTTAGACAGCCGGATCGACAAGAAGACCGGCGAAGGAAGGAAATTCCGGCCCAAATGGTTGGGCCCATACCGAGTCATGAAGGACTACGGAAATGGTGCATACCTCTTATGCACGCTAGAAGGTGAGGAGTTTGGCGAAACAGTCAATTCTCTCCACCTCAAACGTTTCTACGCGTAAGCAGCTAGCGCTGCCTATATAACTATCTACATCGCATTTTCATATAAATTAGGATCATTTTGTCCACTTGTTCTTACACAAATTGTGATCAAGGAATCTATTCTCAAAGCAATTTATTACAAACTCGTGATGTTTCTGGCATGAAGTTCTTTAATCATACTTCTCCGTCTTCGATATCATCAATCAACTCAGAATCTTTTATCTAAACAAAATCGGACATGACGAAGTCCTAACGGTAACCATACCAAGATCTGCAAGTTCGTTCTCGCTTTGATTTCTTCTTAGGATAGGTGTCTTGCCTATGGTCTGTTCTAGAAGCTTCATGGTGTCACATCTATCCCATATACACATCTCTTTGGAAAATAAGCATATACTGACATTTTACTCAAATAGACAAGTCAAGAAGTGATTAAACAGAAAATTTTATTTTACACATTTCCTTGCCCCACCAACCTTCGGTGATGAGCTTGCGTCTCTTACTAGTGACGTAGGGTTGGGAAAGGATGGAAATGCCCTTACTCGCCTATGCCTTGCCCACGGTGATAAGCCCATGCTTCTTACAGGTAGCACGGGGCAAAGTGTAGGGGGTCCTCTAAACAAAGTAAATGTTGAAAGGTCATAAACAATCAATTCAAACTTTGAGTCAATAACGAATGAATCAGATATTCAAAATTCCAAAAAGAGTTAAAAATCCTAAAAACCCAGATTTTGTCTGCTATGTGGCCATCTACGGGTCTAAGTCTGGATAAACCGCAAAGCAAGTTGCATCCAAAACTATGAAGTCATTCAGGTAGAATAAACTTGTAGTTTTCATTTGGTTCCACCAAAACTTCGTCTGTCTTTCATCACTATCACTTCATCACATTTCATAACTTGCGCCCTTCTTGGCTCTTGGTGATGAGCCCTCGCATCTTACTAGTTGCGTGGAGTTAGGAGTGGGGCAAATTAATCTGTTCATCATACTGGTTGTTCTCATCACTTTGCCAAAACAAATCATGAGGTATCCAAATTGCTAAACAAAAGTTAAGATTCAAGATCACAATATATCTACAATATCATGTATCAGCATCATGAAACACAAAAAGAAAGCAAACATTTGCATCATCTGTTTTCCATTGCATACATTCTAGAAAGCATATAAAACATACATCGTAGTATACACGAATAAGCTGGAAACAGAAAGGGAAGACCCAAGTGACAAAGTTTTGATCCAAAATCGGCGCATATATATAAATAGTCAATATTTGTATACAATGCCATCATGCACTAGGCATGGTCAAAACGCTCAAAGAGCCCGTAATACACAAAAGAATCTATAACACAAAAGGTGCATAGGAGCCAAGTGGCCTCTCAACCCCTACGCGATCCCGCTGAAGGTGCGCGCCCTCGCCTAGGACTCCGGCTACGCTGACGCTCTGAATGGACGGAGGGCTCAGGGTCTCGAGGAGCGGTCGTGGTCTCGCCATGAGAACGGCTCCTCATAAGGCGCTCGGCTGTCCTATAGCCTGCCAACTCTGTACGGAGAGTCGACACCATCTTGGCCACATGCCAAATGGGAGCGAAGACGTCGGTGTGCCTGCCGGCTGCTGAGGGCTCCCCGGCATCTACAGATAGCTCCGCACGGGTCTTATCCATAGGGATCATCAGAGAATCAGTACATACCCTACGGATTAGATCCCGCCACTCGTCAACGGTCTCTGCAAAACAAAGAGGAAAGACGAATTAGAAATTAGGCAAGAGGCTAAAATGTACAAGATACAAATATAAGGAGAGATAGCAGTTAAAACAAGTCCTAAATCAAATTAACACTGAAAGGGAGAAAGGATAACTTACTCGGGTCACCGGGCCTCCAAGATGGGTCACTAGGGCCAGCACCCGCTGCAGATGCCGCCGCCGACTGAGGAGCTGCTCCTGTAGTTGGGGCAACATGACGCCCCGCAACGGACTCATCATCTCCACCATGGCCCCGGGAGAGTGGCTCCTCGGAAACCAGAGTCTCTCTCTCTGCGCTCTGCTCCGCCCTCTCCGCCTGCATGATATCCTGAGTATCATGCCACTCAGGATCACTCTCGTCCGTCTGCTCCTCCGACCCTCCCTCTGTGGACTCCTCAGAATCGGAGTCAATATCTATAGGGTCATCGCTACTATGAGCAGGACCCGCGGTAATCCGAAGTAAAGGTGCCCGAGGCGCACCAGCTCTCCCTCTGGCCCGAACTATCCCCCTGGCTGCAATAGGAATGCCAGGGGTAACCACTGTCCAACCACGGCCTCTAGGCCCCCCTCTAGCCTCCCGAACTGATCTGTAAACTGGTGCTACTGGAGGAAGCATACCCACATATGGGAGGCCGAACTGCTGAGGAACCCTGCCAAAAGGATGTACCTCCACCCGTCCCACACGGTCAATAAGCTGCCCTGTGGTGGAGCAAGAGATCAATGTAAGAGCCTCCTCTCCCCAAATGCCGGCCATGAGCTGGTACGGTATGGCCTCCATATCTGCTGTAGTGAGGGAAGCTACTGGCTGGTGAGGTGCTCTAAGCACCGACATATCTGACCACCTGGCTGCCCTCACAGCCCCAGGATCTGCCACCTCCACGCCTCTGCCATAGGGAATGAAGCGCTCATACACCCAACTCATAACTAGAGTAGGGTGACTCAAAGACTGTCCCTGTAAACGGACCACCCTGTATAAGTCGTGATAGGTGGTCCCCAAAATGTCTGCCCCCCAGGCGTATATCCGGCCATGCCCCTCTATCTGTGCAATGATGGGGGCCCAACAGTATAACAAAGTGTCCCCTCCCTTGTCCCCGATCAGTCTCGAGGCAAGGATCCCCATGATGGCCTGTCGAAATATGGGGATGGGCAAAGAAGGAATGGATCTGACTCTCACTCCCTTCTTCGGCCCCGTGGAGATAGCTGCATCCCCCATGTAGCCTGCCCACTGTACAATCTGTGCTCTGGACCCAGCTGTCTCCAGTGTGAGTCTCCTCCCGATGATCGGGACCCCCAGGATACGGTAAACATCCTCTAGAGTAATAGTCCACTCACCGCGGACCCCTGGCAATCGGAAAGTGTTCCGATCTGCATCCCAGTAGGAGAATAAGTCACAGAGTATGTGACTAGACGGAGCAACGTGAGGCACACGCGATATCCGCAATATGCCGGCCCTCTGCAATGTGTCCTCCTCATCTGCTGAGAGGGCATCCAATACCCCGGGCAGCCAATCACACTCTCTCTCCCGGCTCCATCTAATGTACTCCTCCCTCGCCTGCATACACCCAAAAACACACAAAACAGAGCAAGTTAGTATCTAAACAATGTCAAGAGAGTCATAAAAACATACACAAATGCTAAAAAATACAAGTGAAAGTTTTTAAGTGAGGTTCTTTTGCATTCTGTGCAAAACCGCCGCCCTGGGCAGAGGGGCGGTTTTGTAACCGCCGCCTTGAAGGCGGCGGTCTCGTAACCGCCGCCCTGGACAGGGCGGCGGTCATGTAACCGCCGCCCTGGCCAGGGCGGCGGTCGCGGTCCGAAAACCCGCGCGGGTTTTTAACCCTAAAAAGTCCAAAAAACGCAAAAATAGATCATTTTAGCTAAAAAAAGAGCCTACCCAGTAGGCGCCCCCCCTAGGTGGACCTTTTGAACCTAGCATTTTCAAAAATTTCCCCCCCATTACAAAGAATTTGCCATTTCAAATTTAAAAGGGGAAAAGCACAAAATTGAAGAAAAACCAACCTGTGATCTCGCGGGGTGGCGTTCCGCACGTGGAGGCATGATCACTATCTCGCTGTGGACGTTTTGACTCTACTCGCGTGAGAAACCGTTACCGTGGGTCCCAGAGCTCAAAATCTATCAAATCAACTCGCGCAAATGAATAGGAAAATGGGCCCACTTTGATATATATATCGTTCTGTTTCGTTTTACAATGGCTTTTTCGCAGGTTCGGAGCGCTGACGGAGGTAAGTTTCTATCCTCGCACTAATGGTACGTCCTCTTCCCCTATTATTTTAGCGTTTATTTTCTAAATTATTGTATCTATCTGCACTTGAGTTCTCTTTTCATTTTGCAGGTGGCGGGAATTTTGGATGGCGTCATTTCGACACACGGACGTGTAAGGTATAACTTCTAACTCCCCATTTCGGGACTGCCATACTCGGACCCACCGTTTTATGCCTCTTCATGGCTAAAACGCTTCTCCGAGGGGGCAATATGTACGTACCCAAAATTGTAAGGTACTGTACTGCGGAACGGTGTAACAAGTGCCCCAATGATGATACAGGTCTCCTCGAAAGGTGTTCGGGATCCAGAAAGAGCTCTTCGGATATGCGTTAACATCCCGCATGCCCCGCTTAGCCCCCGCGTGCTTTGTTTTTCCCTTTCTTTCCTCTTTCTTTGGCTTCTTGGCCTTCAGTGACGAAACCGCCGCCTTCAGGGCGGCGGTCTCGTGACCGCCGCCCTGAACAGGGCGGCGGTCCTGCAACCGCCGCCCTGCTCAGAGCGGCGGTCCTGTGCGCGTTTTCCAGAACGCTCTTTTGACGCGACCCGCGTGAAATATCACGACTCACCAGCTTTTCTTGCCGACTTGGGCATGCATTAATGTTTTTGGTCCCCTGGAACAGTGTTTTTCCTTTGTTTATTGTTTAGGAGTTCAATTTGATTTTGGTTTTTGAGTGTTGGAATTCCTATAAATGCATGGTTTGTGCACATGCAAATGGCCACCATTTTTCACTCCAACTTTCTTATTTTTCAGTGCTGTGGTCTTTTTAGTTTGCTTAGGATTGGTAGCATAGTTTGTTGCAGGTTTGTTTCAGTTTTGTGTTGCAGCTGGTAAGCCACATATCCAACTTGTGCAAGTGCAAACATTACTTTGGCCTCTGAGTTTTGCTCCAAAGTTTGCTTTTGAATTTCTTGTTACAGCAGATTTAGTTTTCCTTTGCTTAGAATTCTTAGTTTTCTCATTGAGTGCTTTGGTTAGTATTGTGTTGCAGCTGGTAAGCCACATATCCAACTTGTGCAAGTGCAAACATTATTTGGGCCCCTCATTCTTGTTTCAAACTCACCATTTTCAGTAGTTCAGTCTTCTAGTTTGCTTAAGTTTGATAGTTTAAATCCTTTACATGCTTGGTTGCATTACTCAGCTGTTGGTAAGCCACAGATCCAACTTGTGCAAACAGTATCATTGTTTTTGGAGTAGAATAGTTTAGGCAGCCATTAAAGTTGCAGGTTTTGCTCTTCATACAGACTAGTTTCAGGTTCTGGACGCTTTTGTTGCATGATTCGCAGTAGACCCCGCTAGGAATTGCATAGGCCAAGCTCTGTACTCTTGCGCTATCCCTCTCCTATCCGCATTCTATTCTGTCTGCATTCTGAAGGCTGTCCATTGATCCAAATATCTATTCCTGTTGATGCAAGCATTCCACGCTTTTCTGGATTCACGTGAGCACAAAGAACGAAGAGATCATACTGAGGGGACAAGAACATACACACTGTCGGATTCGCCACTGTTCTGCGAAATCCAGGTTCCATCTTTCAAAGTTTTAGTTAGAACTTATCAAATAAAGTAGTTAATCGCTTTATTTCAGTTATTTCCATTCTTGATATTGCCAGGGAGGTTGTGGGGATTGATAGTTTCTGAGAAACTATGATTCATTCCTCACTTCTGAGGTAGGATCGAGAATCTTGCAAATAGATTAGTTATTTCGTTGTTTAGAATAGATATACAAAATTGCACAGACAAATAGCTACACTCGGCTATTTTGTTTGTTTTACGTTATTAGTTTAGTTGTCAATTCTAAATATTTTAAATAGCTGCTTTCTTATAAATTGCCAGAAAATACAAAAAAAAAGAATTATATATGCTAGAAGTGTACTTAGATTTTACTTTATTATAGTTTGTTTCATTACTGCTTTTGCATGACAATTACGGGACCTAGGGAGCCCAGGGAATACATTTTCGAACCAATTGTGCCCCAGCCCAATATCATAGTGGCAATAACTGACATTGACCAAAACCTTAGGATACAAGTCTTCCAAACAACAACAGACTTCCAACAGATCAGGTCACAGTTGAGAGGGTTAAACATCGAAGACGACCAAGCACACACATTTTGGTCAAATCAGCCAAACTATAGGTTATCCTAGAAAACATCCGCATGACTGTAGAAGGATTTGAAAGAGAACAAATATTCGGGTGCGATCCTTTAGTTCCACAGCCAGACGCTGGAGATACCCTCATAGATATAGATACCAGCTTAAGAATTCAAGTTGCTAGAACACCTGTAAGGTATTCTGAGAAAATCGCACAATTGCTGGTTCTAAACGTAGAGGCCGAGAAAGCATACGATTACTGGATACTAGGGATTAGAACTTGATCTCGCGTATGACCATAACAGGACCGCAACAACCAAGAGTCTACGGTTGTGATCCACAAATCCCACAGCCTAACGAATCCATAAGAGAATTAGACATAGACACTGGCCTACGTAAGTTAGTATTTCAGTCTACTCCGATTCCACCTATCATCATTCAACAGTTATCCCTACTAGACACAACAGCTAACGAAGCTAGAGAATTTTGGACTAGGCCAGAGAATCGTCCATAGAGTTGACTATATTCGCCATATGACCCTATCAGGAGAAATACACGAAACCATCCCGGGTCATTTTCCACGCATCCCACAACCCATAGATCGAATCACGCCAGAGCTCGATATTGATTGGAGCCTTCGAGCAGTCATCCTCGCTGATCGATCTATCACACCAGTCCAAGTTAGAAGGGCCTTCTTTGCCTTAGATTCGCAAATACCATTAGTGCGTGTCGAAGACATTAGACTCCCCAACTAGTTTGTCTGCATATTCTACCCCCACCGGCTGTCTCGGCACGACCTCGGGAGGTCGGGTACGTGGAAGAGTCACTTGTTGATTCTCACGCTCGCCTGTTGCTTTTCCGACGTACTGTAGGGGCAGCAGGGCTTGAGTTTTATACACCAACTCAAACAGGATTTTTCTGGTAGCTCGTTTAAGAGTGATTCGATCAGCCCAAAAAGAAAACTTCAACTACTCACCCCACTTAATTTTGTTGAACTCCAAATTTCTTCTAATTATCTTCAACATATTTTTATTGTTGGACTCTACTTTTCAATTTCCTTGGGGATTATAATTGGAAGCATATGTCAAATTGATCCCATATTCGTGACACATAGCCACCAAATTTTTATCTCAAAAGCTCATGGCATTATTAGCAACTATTTTGGCAGGTACCCCAAATCTACAAATGATATAATTTAGGATAAAATCCTTGACAATTTGGTGAGGTAGCTTCTTGGTGGGGATTTCCTCCACCCACTTGGTGAAATAATCTATGGCCACTAGTATCCACTTATGGCCTGCACTTGAAGGATCATAAATTTTCCCAATGAAATCCATTCCCCATTGTCTAAATGGGGCTTCAATATATACAGGATGCAAAGGAAGAGAGCTTGAATCTTGTAGTCTTCCAGAAAAGCGTTGCAAACCTTCACATTTTCTTACCAGCAAATTTTTATCTTTGAAAAGAGTTGGCCATCAATAACTAGCCCTCAAGATCTTATGAGCTATGACTCTTCTAGCAAAATTCCCCCTAGAAACTCCTCCATGGAGATCAACAATTATTTTAAGGACTTCATGTTCAGTAATGCATCTTAAGAGAACTCCCTCAGGGTTCTTCCAAGCTAACCCAAAATCAGTAATGACATATATTTGGGAAGTTAACTTAAGTGCTCTTTTTTTATTCTTGCTCAAATGTTCAGGGCACTATAGATGTTTAAGATAAAAAATATGGCCTTGTACCATTCATAATTTATCAATTTTTAAAGGATATTCAGCCTTTCTTCTTTGAATTCATTTACCTCAATTGTCTACAGATTTCTCTCTGTCATAAGTTTTTCCAGGCCCAAACCTCTGACCAATTTTGTTGTTTGGATTTCCATATCATACTCTTGCAATTTTTTTACCCATCAGCATCTCTTGCTTGAAACCTCCATTTCTGATAGGATATATTTCACCATGTTGTGGGGAACATAAGCAATGAACTTAGAACTTAAAATGTATAGTCTGAAGACCTTTATTGCTTTTATCAAAGCAAATTCCTGCTTCTCCATGATAGTATACTTTAGCTCAGCTCCTTGTAATTCCTTACTGAAAAAGGCAATTGGTCTTTCAGCTCCCTCATCATCTTTCTACAACAACACAGATGCAATAGTACTTTCTAAGGAAAAAGAAAACATTTGAAAATCCTTCTTATAATCTAGAGCTACTAAAAGATGGGCATTCTTTAATGCTTCTTTGATCCCAACAAAATCTTGAATAGTTTTTTCTTTCCATTTGATACTTTGATCTTTCTTTAGCATGGTAGTGATTGGGATAGTTAGGTCAGCAAAGTTGGAGATAAATCTCCTAATAAAAGTAATCTGCCCAAAAAAGGATTGAAATCCCTTCTTAGTTCTTAGAATAGAGACTTTGCTGATAGATTCTACCCTTTTAGGATCAATCATGACCTCTTCCTTTGACACAATGTGTCTAAGCAATTTTTCTTTCTGAACTCAAAAATGACACATCTTAAGATTTAGTGAAATACCATACTCCCTACATCTTAACAACATTTTTTCTAAGTGTTACAGGTGGTCACTCCTTTTTCTAGAGAAAACAGTCACATCATCTTGATATACAATAATGAAATCATTAATATATAGAGAGAAAGCTACATCCATTACTCTTTGGAAAGTGGCTCCAACATTCATTAGACCAAAAGGCATTCTAACATATACATATGTTCCCCAAGGAGTGGTAAAGGCAGTCTTGATTCACTCTAATTCCTTCACAACTACCTGGTTATATCTAGAAAAACCATCCAAGGTGGATAACAATTCCTAACCAGTAACCAATTGTAACATATTTTCCATATTTTGTAGAGGGTAGTTATCCTTCATTGATGCTTTATTCATTTTTCTAAAGTCCACACACAGCCTTATATCTCCATTCTTCTTTCTGACAAGTACCAAGTTTGCAATCCATGATGAGTACCTTGTGGGCTGTATGATTCCTCCATCCCTCAACTTTTTCAATTCTTCTTGCATATTTTGGGAAATGAGTGGATTAATCAGCCTTTGTTTCTTCCTAAATGGTTTGGAAAAAGCTTCCAAGGGAATTTTGGGCTTGAAAATATCCTCTCTGTATGCTTTTAGTTCAGAATAAGAGCATGCTAAGCAGTCCTAGTATTTCTTCAACAATTGGACATATGACTTCTTTTCTTCCTCGCTCAGATTGCTACCTAGCCAGATCTTATGTGGTTTATCCTTTTGGCCTAGGTCATGCTCCTTAACATCCCTCGAGGGTGACATGTGTTTGTTGACAATGCAATCAACATTATCAAAGTTTGATTCAAGTGCTACCAAACCTTTGGGGATAGTATTAGTCTTCAACTTAATGATGTATTTTCAGAATAAAGTCTCCTTTCCATCAGCTACACAAACCATTGGTTCCCAATCTATACGTTGATTGGAAAACTCTCCTTGGTTTTGTAAAACCCTTTGCACCTGGGCGTCGTCTTCGAACACTTGCCAGTGTTTAACATTGTCAGGAATAGATGGCCTAGTTAATATCTCAATATTATACTCACAATAGCGGGATACAACATAAATTTCAAATCTAGACCCCAATACGGCCAATTTGTCTTCTAGAGAGTATTGTAGTTCCTATCCTGATGTATTATGTTGAAGGAGTCAAACATTTCAATGAAATCCCAGATTGCATGCTTATACTACTTCATTCTTTGATTTTTTGTTGCATATAGTTTTCTAACCTACTTGACAATCAGCTTCGAAGCTCCTTTAACAATGATGTCTCTAACACCATATTCCAAGAAATTCTTAAACCCATTAATAGTGCTTTGTATTCTACAATATTGTTAGTGCACTTAAAGTTTAGTTTAAAAGAAAAAACAAACTCTTCCTAGCCTGGAGATATCAGAATAGTACCAACACCATTTCCAAATTTAGAGAAAGCCCCATCAAACAACAAATTCCAAGGGGAACCTACTTGTTTAAGAGACTTGCATTGATCAAGTTTTTGCTCTTTACCATCAGAAAATCCAACAAAGTTATTAGCATCAATTTCAGTTTATAACACTTCATAGGAAGCATTATTGGGATCCTCGATGAGATGTAACATCTTCTTTTCACCATACAACTTTACAAGGCTTCTCTCAATAGGTATAGTGGAAAAAGATATATCCATTTGGACACTCCCACCCACACTAGTAGCCCATTTTCTTGATAACAACATTCCCCATTTTACAGGGCAATAAAAAATAACAACATCTAGTTTTAAGTTCTTGCTTGGGTATGCTTCAAGTTGCACTATCGAACCCTTGATACATCCAACCACTAATACCTCTCTGGAATCCATGGTAGTGCACTTCCCATAAGATTATGTCACTTTGATATCTTATTCATTCATGACCTCAAGAGGCATAACATTGCATGATGCTCCAGAGTCAAACATACAATTGTGTATTAGCCTGTCCCTAATAATCAGAGTAGTGAAAATGGATCTACATTCAGCTAGGACTCAACCAATGATGTTCCCAAATATACTTCATGTGGCTCACCTAGTTCTTCTAGTACTTGGGGTTTTTCAAACTCTGCAATGGTAGGAGAAGTCTCAATATTGTTTGCATTTATGCCTTGGGTAATCTTTTCTTCTTTCAATCCCAAATACTCAAAGGCCCTTTTCTTGTGCTCAGGAATCCTAAGCAGCTCAACAATTGGAACAAAAATTTTGATTTGACTCAAGACTTGGGTAAAGTCATAAGGAACATATTTGGGCAAGAAAACATTTGTAGGAAGATTGACAAACTCATCTGATAGTAAAGGATTTTTCACGATCTTAGCATGGGCAGGGATACCAGTTCTGTTTGAGGAAACAAGGATTTTTCCAGATGTATCTTTATTAGGAGTTTATTTTGAGATATTGGTGAGAATTGGAGTTTTTGGTTTGGCCTGAGACCCTACCCCTTTGACAACTTTACTCCTAGTGTTATATTCCTTTTCTTGGGAAACCACAACATTCATTAACAACTTCCTATCCTCCTCAGAGGAAATTCCTCCATCATAATTTTTAATCATTAATGCCCTTAAGTATTCAAAATCATTATTAGGAAATTAGAAAATCTTGTACCATATATATTTCAAAAGTATGAGAGGGAGGAAGGGGTAATACCCGGTGAATGTAATCCCAGAAATCTACAGCAATTTTGGCAGTGATTAATTTTGTCAAAGTTTCTCCTTGCTATGAACTTGTAGATCAATCCACCATGCATGCATCATCATCTATCTCATCATCATCATCTTCCTCAACTTATTTTTCTTCATTACATGGGGAATGGGGAAAGAAACATCTATCAAACCACTCCATAGCATGGACCTCTTCCATGGTAGCAACTCTGATAGCTAAAGGATCAATAACTAATCTATTTTCCTAGGGTTGGGGCTATCTATTTCCTAATCCCACAATCCCTTTACCCCCATCATCTGAAATATGATCACCTCTGGGACGATTTACAAATATTTCTTGACCTTGTGGCTTGTGCTAGCCTTGGGAACCTTGTCCAATCCTCTTATCTTCCCTGACCAGTTTATAGGATATTTCCTTGACAGCTCTTGCCAATGTTTTCACAACCTCTTCTAGATCACTATAATTACTCAACTAAGGTTTCTCTAGTTTGATCAGCTTGATACCTTCCCTCTTCAAAAGCTTACCAACTGCTTTAATATTTTTTTTAATCTACAAAGCCATGGTGAAGGCATGCCTCAATGTTGCTGGGTTCTTATCCCTCAAATAATAGGAACCCTTCTTATCAAAAGCATCAGAGTATTTTATTAAACAAGAAACATCACTTGGCCTTAGGATTACAGGTAGCCTATTCAGGGTCTTATTGAAAAGAGTATTGAAGTCATGAACAGAGTCATTAGGATTCTTCTTGATATTTTCAAATTCTAATAAAAGAAACCTAGGTTTTGTTTTATCTCCATACTGCAATCTAAAAGCATTCTTCATTTTTGTCCATAAATCAATGGAGTTTTCTGACAAATATTTATACCAGTCATGTGCATCCTCCTCAAGAGTATGAATAAACAATTTTATGTGCACATCCTTGAATTTGATCTCAAAGTCTTCCATCATATTGACAAAAATCTTTCAGTGCTTATCACCAATAATAGCATTATTTCCTTGAAATTTAGGTAGTTTATTTCTAATATCTTGGGGCACAACATTTGGATATCCAACCATACCTCTCAAATCTATAGAACCAAAAGTGTTCACAATAAACAGAGGTCTAGGTGGGGGCTGGGCCATATTGTTTTGGGGAGGTGATCTTATAGGAGAAACAAAATGATGATGAGTGAGGGATTTGTGGGGCACATGAATGTAACTCTTAGAATGAATGTTCTCTAAACACTTTGTTTCTCAGAAAATCCTATCATCTTTGGAAAGAACAAGGATAAAATGAGATGCAAACCTTTAAAATACAAATGAGGGACCCTCTCTAGTTGGAGAATTCAAATCTACAAACATAATACCTGATTCAAAAGCACTTGATGAAGTATGGCAATCTTCAATGATAGGTTGATTAGTTTCCACAATTGACAACTCCTTTCTTGATTTTTGATCTCCAAAAACTTTCCATATTCTTCTTCCTTTTGAATTTGTCTTTTGATGCAGGAGCATCCTCCATGATGCTTGGAGAGCATAAATAAAGTTTGAATAAGGAATACAAGGAATGAATAACATGTACTTAGAATTTGAATGATTTTCTCCCCAGTTATGTTATGTTTGAATTGTGTATTATCATGTAATAAACTCTTTACAAGTAAGAGTAAAAGTGGGAGTCTTAGGTGGAAATGGGTTGTTTTCATAAAAGTCTACGTAGGAAGAGGGATTAGATTTATTTGAATATGTTTGTTTTAGTTGTCCTAGATCATATCTAGTTAGCAAAACTATGTGAAAGCCATATTTAAACCGACTCACCTATTCTAGCATGTAGATGAGCAAATATCTCAACAAGGAAGATAAGATAAGTTCTATGTTTAAGATCATAGAGATATATAGTTGTTTTGTTTGAAGTTGGTAAAGGGAGAAATAAGGTAGTATGAGGTCGAACAAAACATGGAAAGAAGATAATGGTGGATAATAAGCATGAAAAAGTGATAATAAGAGGAGGTATGGAGAATTAAGTGGACAACAATGTATTATGAAAGCTCTGGGAATGAATAACAGTTAATGATTTCAATTACACTATGATTGGTAATGTATGATTCATGTTTCAAGTGTTAATATGTTCTATTTATTTCTAATTAGGTGTGAACAGTGGAGAAATATCCTTGTGTTTAGATGAAGACATAAAACTTGTATGCATTATAGAGAGGAAACGGTAAAAATCTGATCTATGCAAACCTAGGTTTAGGAAAGCATTCATAAATTTTGTATATGAGCTCAAAACAAGCTGAAAATTTAACCATAGAGGTAAAAAATCATTGTTCAGATGGTTATTGATGGGTTTGATTTTATGATCTGTATTGTTTTAGATATGATACGTTTTACTAGCGTGTTTGAGGTTGCATGATACTTGTTTGACAAAATGTCTGCCCTGATAAAAGTAGCATAACTCACACGTTTTTAAGAGTTAGGACCTAAACTTTTATATAGAAGGTCACGATCTATTTTCAAGAAATGGGTATTGAATGGTTTGTGTTGAAATTCAATATTATTTGATATATTAATGAGATAATTCTATAGGTCCTATAGGAGCAGGATAATGAACAAAATAAGGAAATTGATGTAATGGTTGATAAATTATCATTCTAAAATATTGTAGTATGGTATGGATAAAGTATATTTAGAGTTATAATTTGTATTATATATACTTGTTCATTGAATGGTGGATATCAATGCAAACTCCCACTTGATCCTTCAAGATATAATTCCCACAAGGTTCTTGATCACATGGTACTATGGATTGAGATTTGATATGTAGAGATGTTACTATATTATGATGGTTCATGCATGATATAGGAGGTATAACCTTGTTTGGGGACAAAGATAGAAGATTAAATCATTTTGATAGACCAAGGCTTGACAGTGAAGACAAGAACATACACCATGAAATCTTAAACACGCTTACAAGAAATAGAAACCCGTGGGTTTAGTATTGAGTATTGGACATGATTTTATTATGAAGGATAGCTGAGCTAAGAGGCTGCACAATTTTTGTATCAGAGCAAGAAGAACCATTTTTTTTTCATATGTTTTGCTAATGGTGAAATGTTGAATGGTACAGTGTGGATCACGGGTGATTGAGCTGAAGAGACTACAAGTATTTAAGGCCTAGAGTGGCTAAAGGAAGATAGTGTGGAAAGAAGAAGAATCCCAGGAGAAAGTTAAGCTCAATAACAAGTCAAAATACCAAGGTGAAAAAGACTTGTGTGAGACAAGACCAAAAGACTAGGGTGAAAAAGACCTAGGTGAGGATTAAGAAGATCCATAGACCAAGGTTAAAAATACTTGGGTGAAGATCTATAAAAATGGAGATAGAATCCATATTGAGAATGGTGAGAGAGAAAGAAGAAACAGAGAGAGAAGGCTCTTAAGAAAAAGATTGTAAGCTCCTAAATGACAATTGTATATGGATATTGTTTCTAATATTGTAGCATTCAATGGATATATAGCAGCTTGCAGGTTGAGGATGAGTATATGCTTCCCTTAGAAGGATGATGAATATGGAGACAGAATGTTTGTCCATACTTGCTAGAGCATAAGAAGAGACTAGTGCAAAGAAGTGGATGCCAAATAAGAGATCAAATGACAGCCATAAAAGGAAACAAAAGGTAGATCAAATACCAAGGAGGTCAAGGTAACAAACGTGTGTTTTCAAGCTATTTATATCTATATTTTTCATAGAACTCCATATTATAAAGTGTGTGATTGAATTTTTCATGGAGGTAGGAGTAGTGCATGAATTGGTTAAGTACTTAAGCTATCAAAAGGAACAAGAAAAGAGAGAGAAAAAGAGAAAGGAGAAGAAGATGAGAGAAGGATTATCACTTCAAAAATAAATAAAGGAATTGAAGAGAGATTTGGAGAGAGTGACCACCATGTGGTTACAGTTGCAAGAAGAAGAGAGCCATCAGAGTGGCCTAGTATTGAAGAGGAAGAAAAAATGGCCTGTGAGGTCATTAGTGAAAAGAGATAGAAGGCACAAGGAGGATGCCTTGAGGAATAGAGAAGAGTTGTGAGATGAGCAACAAGAAGAGGTGAAAGAATTTCTCATGATGGAGAAAAAGAAAGGAGAAGAAGTTCCACAGGATGTACTCAAGGAAGGAAGAGAAAGAGTGTTAGGAAGAACACTCAAGGAGACATTTTTGTCTCTGATTATGTTGTCTAATATTTTGTTTAAGAATGTGTATGTAGGTGTGAAGAACCTCAGAGAGAATATCAGAGGAAAGACCTTGAAGGTTGTAAGAAATGGGTCAATCAAAGCACCCAGAGAAGAGTGTGAAGAGGAAAATAGAATATAGCAAGTTATGAGGTCTCATGTGGGGCAAATTGCAGACCTACCACACACTAAAAAATACATGGAAGAAGAAAATGAATTCCATGATTCTCAGGAAACCATTCTAGTAGAGAGAACAGAGAAGACAAGTAAGAAAGAAGTACTTGCAAGCCAGAGAAGTAGAATCAGTGAAACAACCATGCTAAGGATCCTTGAGAAGGTAAATGCAATGATGAATGATGAATCTAATTATGAATATAAGAAAGAGATTACATATAAGCAAAGTATACAAAGAGGAACAGTAATGAGTATCCAAAGCTCATACCCAATCATGGCTACATAGTGCCAAAATGGCTCAGGAAGCCAACAGATAGAGAAAAAAATGCAGACCTCAAGCAAGAAGAATGCATGATGAACCATGCATGCCAAGAATAAGGCCAAAGAGCTAGGTATAAAGATAATGCCTCAAAATAAGGAGCAAATCACAGGAAAGATAGAGAAAAAATCATATATCAGCCTAAATCCATGCAAAATAGAGTATGGGTAGCAAAGAGCATAAAAGGATTACAATGTGAACATAATGAGAATAAGCACATAGCTAGGGCATCAGTGGATGGAGAGAGATCACAAAAACAACATAGCTCAAGAGAGCAAAGCAAGGATAATGATGATGCACCCAAGAGGATGGGGGCAAGTCCAAAAAGAACAAGAGAGATGGAAGGTAAACAAGTGACATTGGATGTTTTGAGTAATGATGCATTTAGTTCATTTAATGAGACTATTAAAAGGAACATTGAAACATGGAATGAAATGAAGACTAACATGCAGCCAAGAAGGTTGAAAGAGCAAGAAGAACTCCTATGCAAGAAAGAGAAGATAACTAAATATGTTGATCCAAAATAGAGATTTGAAGAAGGAGAAGGGCAGTATTATCCTAAGTTTGATGAAGCAAGAACAAATATGGATGAAGAAGCATTACATGCTGAGATGAGAATGTTGGTGGAGCTATTTGACCCTCCTAAGGAGCTGGTTATAGTAGGTATAGGTTTAGATCAGTCTATAGAGCAAATGGATGAGTTAAGGAGACTAGAAACTAAGAAAAAGGTGGAGACATTGGTGAAGAGAAAGAATCTCAAAGATTACAAGGAGGAGTTAAGAATGAACTCCATAGAAGGTGAAAGACTTTTGAGGTATAGAATCATTCAAAATTAACAAGAACATTATGAGGGAAGTAAAAAAAAAGAAAGGAATACAGGGATGAAAAGAAACGAAGCAAAGGGATTATGTTTTCTTAACATGTTTGTTCCATGTGCAGGTGTAACAAGACAAGAATAAAATGGAGGACAAGAAAATAAATGAGGAAATGAAGCCAAAGGAATGAGACAAGAGTAGCCATGGCAAATGCAAGAAGAAGATGTAAGACACATGACAAGAGTTGATGAACACAAGGTTAAGGGAAGCCAAGACAAGTTTTTTTTCT
>JAHRHJ020001314.1:0-26078 GCA_019776745.2 Taxus chinensis
CTAAAATGTAATCCCCTAGCCCTAAACCCTAAACCTTAAACCATAAACCATAAACCTTGAGCACTAAATTCTAAACCCTAAATATTAAATCATAAATGGAAAACTCAAAACCCTAAACCCTAAATCCTCAACCCTAAACACCAAGCCCTAAACCTTATACCCTAAGACCTAAACCCTAAACTATAAACCCTAAAACCTAAACCCTAAACCCTAAATACTAAACCCTAATCCCTAAACCCTGAGCACTAAACCCTAAACCCTAATTATTAAGCCCTAAACTATGAACCATAAACCATAAATCCTAAACCCTAAAAGCTTTACCCTAAACCCTAAAACCTAAAAACTAAACATTGAATCATAAACCCCATAACACCTAAACATTTATCCCTAAACCAAAAACCGTAAAGTCTAATCCCTAAACCCTAAACCCCAAACCCTAAACTGTAAAACCTAAGCCCTAAACTATAATCCCTTAGCCCTAAACCTTAAATCTTAAGACCTAAACCCTAAACCTTAAACCATCAAACCTAAACCCTAAATCCTAAACCCTAAAGCCTAAAGGCCTAAAACCTAAACCTTAAACCCTTAACACTAAACCTTAAACACTAAACTCTAAATATTAAACCCTAAACCCTAAATCATACAGCTGTTGATGTAAAATCACAGCACCCCTGGACGCACATCAGGCTTCTAGGTTGATGTTCAGGCATCCAGTGTGATTGCACAACATGGAAACCTCTCTCCAAGCGTGGGACTTGTAAAACCGAGAGAGGAATCTCCAGAGAAGGCTGGTTCCTGCTCCTAAACTACCTGCCACAAGCTATTCCAGTGCAGGCAAGCTAATCTAATCCTAATCTAACCATGCCAAGGAGACAGAGAGAGAGAGAGAAGGGAAAAATAGCAAAAGCCTACACTAAAATGGTGATACACCAGAGAAGGAGAATGTTGAACATCTATCAAAACTGCCATGGGACAAAGAGAGGTGAGCAATGGGAAGGATGGACAGATGCATCACAGGCCCAAGGATAGATTTCACACAGAAAATGTCCCAAAACTCCATGAACACAGCTCCAGACCTGCAGTGAACATTCAAACATGCACAGAATACCTGCAATGAAGAGAGGCAAGAAGAAAACAAGCAAAAACGAGCAAGGATGGACAGATGCATCACAAAACACGTTTTGTTGCTCCAGAAGTTTGCACAGAACATCATTCCATTAGTAAAAGGCAAAAAACGCCATTACAGAGCAAGGGAGGAGGTTCGAACTCCATTTTCAACCCTAGAGAAGAAAAGAAGGGAGGGCCGAGCAGAAAGAATGAACAACTCTCTTTTTTATTTTTGCCACTCCTTACAATATATAGGAAGAATGAGAGAAGGAAGAAAGAGGAAAGTCAGATCTCCTCCAACCACCTCCAGGTCGTATTTTAAATCATACCCTTCATCATGGTAGAAGTGACGGATCCTGGCAAAACGGCGGGCTGTCTGCTGCATTAAAACTGGTCGCTGAAATGTCACTTCTGTCATTACCCACGCGTCAGAGCTGTTTCTCAATTTTCTCTCTCTAGACTACACCAAAACTCGAGATTAGCCCCAGAATCATGTAAAGGATTTCACTAGCTTTCCGTTGATATAAGGAACATGCAAATCCGAGCTCTGGATCAAAAGATATGACGATTTGAGGATTTAGGGCACGGAACAGACCAAGACAGATTTTTAAAATATTTTCCCGCGCATTGCCACCTGGACGACACGTGGCAGCGCTCTGATTGGTCACGAATAATTCTCTCTCCTCTACATCTTTCGGCGGGGCTTCTTTTGAATTTTCCTTGTGGGCCCTTAAATGGGACACGTGGCACTATCCCATTGGTTCGGCTCGGTGCTCGAAAACTCGCCCCTTGACTTTTTGACCTTTTCTCTGTGAGGACACGTGGCAGTTTCTCATTGGTCCTCGGCTCCTTCGGCTCCTTCGCGTACTTCGCCTCCATTTGTCCTCAATGTCCCATTTGATTTTGGGCCCTTTGTGCTCATTTCGGCCGGTTCGGGTACTTCGCGTCCATTTGTCCCGGATGTCCCATTTGATTTTGGACAAAAATCTGGACTCATTTCGGCCGAATTCGGCTTCCTTTCCCTCCATTTGGCCAAAGACACGATGTCCCACTTTGATTTTGGACCCTTGACCCTCATTTCGGCCGATTCAGCCGGTTCAGGCCCTTTTGGCCCGGACGTCCCATTTTGATTTTGGACTTTTTGGGATGATTTCATTTCGGCCGGTTCAGGCATTTCTGGCCTGCTTGTCCCAATTGCGTCCCTTTGGGCTGAGTTAGCCAATTCTCTTCTCGGTCGAACCGGCATTTCGCGCCCGTTCGCGTACTTTTGTCCCAGCTTGTCCCAATTGCTTTGGGCTGACTTGTGACTGATTTCGGGCGGCCGAACCGGCCGGTTCGGGCCCTTTTGTCCCAAATGTCCCAACTGCCCCTAGGACTAGGACTTAGCCAATTTTTACAATTTTTTCCTGGATCAACCTACTTGCCTTTCTGCAACCTTTTTTCGCACTTTCTCAGAGCTTGCTCTTTTCCCTCAGACAGGGGAGTTAGAAAATTACCTGAAGGGACCCTAGCAACCTGATTTTTGGCTCTGAATCAATCAATTTTCCTGGGACTTGAATATTCTGATGCATGTTATCAAAATTACCCAGGGGTGGTGAAATTTTGATAACAGTTTGGCGACTCAGTGGGGGAATCTGCCTGCTAGATGAATGATCAGTAGCCTAAAGCATCCATTGGGCATGGAGTCATGAGTTGCAACCTGCAACTGATCTGAACTTTGAAAACCTCTCTCTGAGCCACTTGAAAACCCACCGAACCTGGAGTTGTTCTCACCAAAAAACCACTGAAACGAACTGTGCAAGAGCAAAACCAGCAACACCAAAAACTATGTACAAAACTGAAAATCATACATGCCCCAAATGGAACATGCAGAGTGTGCACAAGCACTTCTTCTGCTGAAAGCAAACCTAGCTACTCTACTCTAACTGGAAGCAAAGGCAAGCTAAACAAACCCTGCAACTGGTTGTGAGAAATAGCTTCCTTTCTTCAAAATTGGCAGCCATGCAATTGATTTGGCACTGATCATGGCTGTTTGGATGGATGGAAAATCAACAAGAAGCTGGTCTTCTATCCAAATCATCAAGGTATCAACTGAAAAACCCAATACCTCTTTTAGTTGCTCTGCATTTGGATTGAAGAAGTATGGCAGCTGATCCTTGGTACTTTGTAGCTCATCCTCATGCTCAAAAGCAAGCATGACTGGTTGTGGCTTCTCATTTGGCTCCAATGAAGCCAAATACCTGATTGGGCAAGGTCTGATCCGTTTGATATGCCCATAGCTCTGATTTTCAACTCCAAGAATGGAGTCTTCTTGTAGACCCACCTGAATAGATGACGTGGAAGAAATGGTAAACCCTTCTGCCCTTTCTCTTCCTCGATGAAGAACATGGAAGATAAAAATCTTCCAATTTTGGTTCCAAAGGGCTGCTATAAGATGCAGGCTGCTGCAAATGAAAGCTCTCCTTCATGACAGCAGACTCTTGTGTTTGGAATGTGGATGATGAAAGAGAGAATGGTGAAAACTCAACCGGCTCTTCTCCATCAAAACAGTCCTCCAAATCTGACAGGTAAACTGCCTCATTGCTGTCCTGCTGCTCGTGTTCAACTTCCTCCATGGTGTCCTCTTGATCTGCAACTTGACCACCATGGTTTCCTTCACTCTCCAATATTGAGTTTGAGAGATCAAACTCCTTTTCAGTGCTAGAACTTGAGAGAGATGAAGTGGAAAGAAGAACTGAAGGTTCTTCTGTAACCTGCTTTGTGCTCAAACCCCTTGGATCTGCACTTTTCTCCTCCATAGCTAGATTGTGCTCCTCTTCTTTTGGATTTGGAGCAGCTTCTCCTTCCTCCAATGTTTGAAGGCAATCTTGCTCTTGATTGAACTCCTTCTCCAGCATGAAGTTTGTCAAGTCAAACTCTTCAATCTGCTGCTCTAGAGGACAAGTTGGGACTGCAAGATCTTCTTCTGCTACAACAAAATCAGTCCTAACCACCACCTGTTCTCCAACCCTAGCCTCTTATGTAGGTTTAACCATCAAGGGGATCTTTGTCATCCCAAATTTGGTAGCCCAAACCTTCAAGCTATCTGTCATTTCTTTTCTGTTTGGCTCTTCCTCTTGCTGTCCTTGATGACTGATTTTTTCAATTTCTTCTTCCCCACATGGAATTGGGAATGCAAAAGGAGGGATAGGTTGAAACTCAACTGATTTGACAATTTTTTGTGGTGGTGGAGGAGGTGAAACCTCTTGTTTCTTTGGAGGAGGGGGTATTTCTGTTAGCTCTTGTGGAGGGGATGACTGTTTGGAAGGGAAAAGGAAAGAAGAATCGAGATGTGGTGGAAGACTGAGAGGTGGAGACATGGATTCAACATTTGGGACAGCAGATGGAGAGTTTGAAACTTGACACTGCTGAAATGAAACAGATTGGGAAAGAGGAAAAGAAAAGGCATGAGATGGTGTGCTTACCCGTTGACAAGGTTGCTGAATACTTCTCTCATACACCTCTATTTCTTCAATCCACTTTGCAAGCAAAGGCAGCGTTGCAATCATGAAGTCAAGCTTCTCCTGAGGGCTGTAATGCCTTGGAAAAGGTCCCACCCATGGACAGGGTGCTCCATAACTGATTCCAAAAGCTTTCATCTGTGCCTGAGCCCTGGACTGCACCATGTTTACCTCCATCTTTTGGATTTTCTCCAACAAACCAGCATCTTGGATCTGATGGTCTTCATTATATGCATACTCTTGCTCTTGGAAAGCTCCATAGCCAAACTGACTTTGGCACTGCTGTTCATATGAATATGCATGCTGATCTGGAGGATTTGTAAAACCTGTTGGAGGTGGAATATACTGCTGTTGTTAGTGTAAATCCATGATGGAAATGAAGTCATGATTGCACAACTTCAAAGAATGGAAAAGAATGAAAGGGATGGAAAGAAATGAATGAAAATGAATGAAAATGAATGGAAACGAAGGTCTGCAACTCAGAGAAATGGGTTGTTGACCAGATGGAGTCGCCAGATGTGTTTGCAAGTGCCTCCAAAGGCTGAAATCTTCACAGGAACACATCAACCTGCAAAAGATGAAGTGAAAGACCTCTAAGGTCCCACCGGGCGTGCCAAAACTGTTGATGCAAAATCACAGCACCCCTGGATGCACATCAGGCTTCTAGGTTGATGTTCAGGCATCCAGTGTGATTGCACAACATGGAAACCTCTCTCCAAGCGTGGGACTTGTAAAACCGAGAGAGGAATCTCTAGAGAAGGCTGGTTCCTGCTCCTAAACTACCTGCCACAAGCTATTCCAGTGCAGGCAAGCTAATCTAATCCTAATCTAACCATGCCAAGGAGACAGAGAGAGAGAGAGAAAGGAAAAACAAGCAAAAGCCTACACTAAAACGGTGATACACCAGAGAAGGAGAATGTTGGACATCTATCAAAACTGCCATGGGACAAAGAGAGGTGAGAAATGGGAAGGATGGACAGATGCATCACAGGCCCAAGGATAGATTTCACATAGAAAATGTCCCAAAACTCCATGAACACAGCTCCAAACCTGCAATGAACATTCAAACATGCACAAATACCTGCAATGAAGAGAGGTAAGAAGAAAACAAGCAAAAACGAGAAAGGATGGACAGATGCATCACAAAACACGTTTTGTTGCTCCAGAAGTTTGCACAGAACATCATTCCATTAGTAAAAGGAAAAAATGCCATTACAGAGCAAGGGAGGAGGTTCGAACTCCATTTTCAACCCTAGAGAAGAAAAGAAGGGAGGGCAGAGCAGAAAGAATGAACAACTCTTTTTTTTTAAAATGAGCCAAATCTGGCTTTTACATTGCATGGGTCGAGCCCAGGGGACAGAAAACGTGGGAAAACATGTAAGCCCATTCCTCATTGAATGCCAACGCATTAAAACAGCATAGGATACCTTACCAACCCATACCCTGCCATCTTTGACCGATTTGGATCTGTATTAATTTGGAGAATGCGACCCATTCTGCATTAATTTGGTCGCTGAAATGTCACTTCTGGCATTACCACATGCGTCAGAGCCATTTCTCAATTTTCTCTCTTTAGACTGCACCAAAACTCGAGATTGATCCCAGAATCATGTAGAGCATCTCAACAGCTTTCCGTTGATATAAAGAACGTGGAAATCTGAGCTCTGGATCAAAAGATATGGCGATCTGAAGATTTAGGGCACGGAACAGACCAAGACAGATTTCAAAATATTTTCCCGCGCTTCGCCACCTAGACGACACGTGGCAGGATCTGATTGGTCGCACAATTCTCTCTCCTCTACCTTTTGGCGAACTGTCTTTTGAATTTTCCTTGTGGGCCCTAGCTGGGACACGTGGCACTATCCCATTGGTTCGGATCGGTGCTCGAAAACTCACCCCTTGACTTTTTGACTTTTCTCTTTGTGGCACGTGGCGATTTCTCATTGGTCCTCGGCCCCTTCGGCTCCTTCGCGTACTTCGCCTCCATTTTTCCCGGATGTCCCATTTGATTTTGGGCCCTCTGGACTCATTTCAACCGATTCAGCCGGTTCGAGCATTTTTGGCCCGCTTGTCCCACTTTATTTCAGACTGTTTGTGCTGATTTTGCCCGGTTCGGCCGGTTCACGCCTTTTTGTCCCAGATGTCCCAATGGCGACCCTCTCAGTAGTTAACCAATTTTTCCTCTCGGTCAAACTAGCATTTCCCGCCCACCGCGTACTTCTGTCCCAGATGTCCCTGCTGCTTTGCGGGCTATTTGTGCTTCCTTCGGCCGATCCGGCCGGTTCAGGCCTTTTTGTCCCAAATGTCCCGACTGCCCCTAGGACTAGGACTTAGTCATTTTTATGATTTTTTCTTGGATCAACCTACTTGCCTTTTGCAACCTTTTTTCGCATTTACTCAAAGCTTGCTCTTTTCCTCTCAGACAGGGAACTTAGAAAATATTTGAGGGGACTCTAGCAACATGATTTTTGGCCCCGAATCAATCAATTTTCCTGGGACTTGAATATTCTAATGCATGTTATCAAAATTACCCGGGGGGGTGGAATTTTGACAACAAGAACTAAACCATAAACCCTAAGACCTAAACCCTAAACATTAAACCGTAAACCATAACCCATAAATCCTAAACCCTAAGCTCTCAACCCTTAACTCAAAACCCTAAACACTAAACCCTAAACCCTAAACCGTAATTCATAAACCCTTAAAACTAAACCTTGAATCAAAAACCCCTTAAAACCCTAAACACTAAACCCTAAACTATACTACCTTAGTCATAACCATTAAACCCTGAGACCTAAACCCTAAACTCTAAACCCTAAACCCTATATTGTAATCCATCATAAACCCTAAGACCTAAACCCTAAATGTTAAACCGTAAACGATAAACCTTGAACCCTAAACATTAAACCCTAAAAAATAAACCATAAATCATAAACCCTAAAACCTATACTCGAAACCCTAAACCCTAAACCCTAAAACCTAAAAAATGAATCGTAAAACCTATAAATCCTAAACCTTTAGCCCTAAACCACAAACAATAAACCCTAAACCCTAAACCCTAAACCTTAACCCTTAACCCTAAACCCTAAAAAATAAACCTTGATTTGTAAACCCCATAAACCCTAAACCTTTAGCCCTAAACCATAAACTCTAAACCCTAAACCCTAAACCATAAATCCTAAACCCTAAACTCTAATCTCAAAACCCTAAACTCTAAACCCTAAACCCTAAAAGCAAAACCTTAAATCATAAACCTTAAACTCTAAACCATAAACACTAAACCCTATACCATAAATTCTAAACCCTAAATTTGAAACCCTAAACCATAAACCCTAAAAAATAAACCTTGAATCATAAACCCCATAAACCCTAAACATTAAACCCTAAACCCTAAACCCTAAACCTAAGCCCTAACCTTTAAACCCTAAACCCTAAACCCGTAAACTAAACCTTGAGATCATAACCCTAAACCCTAAATATTACATCCTAAACCATAATCCATAAACCATAAATCTTAAACCCTAAACTCGAAACCCTAAAACCTAAACCATAAACCTTAAACCCTAAACCCTAAACCCTAAAACCTAAACCATAAACCTTAAATCCTAAACCCTAAACCCTAAACCCTAAGCCCTAAACTGTAATCCAATAGCCCTAAACCTTAAACACTGAGACATAAACATGAAAACCTAAACCACAAACCTTAAATCCTAAACCCCGAGAACTAAACCCTAAACCTAAACCTCAAATATTAAACTTTAAAAAATAAACAATAAACCCAAAATCCTAAACCTGTTAGTGTAAAATCACAGCACCCCTGGATGTTGATCAGATTTCTAGTTTGATCACTCTAGCATCCAGTGTGATTACACAACATTGAATCCTTTCTTTGAGTGTGGGACCGTAAAATGAAAGTAAGGAATCTCCATAGAAGGCTGGTTCCTCTTCCTAAACTAACCTACCACAAGCTATTCCAGTGTAGGCAAGCTAAGCTAAACCCTAATCTAAACATGCCTAAGGAGACAGAGAGAGAGAAAAGGGAAACCATAGAGCCTAAACTAAAAACGGTGATACACCAAAAGGAAAATGTTGAACATCTATCAAAACTAAACCATGGAACAAGGAGAGGTGAGTGATGGGAAGGATGGACAACCCTAAATCACAGGCCCAAGGATAGATTAAACCCAGAAAATGTCCCAAAACTCCATGAACACAGCTCCAAAGCTGTAATGAACATTCAAACGTGCACAAATACCTACAATGAAGAGAGGCAAGAAGAAAACAAGTAAAAATGAGCAAGGATGGACCCAGATGCATCACTAAACACATTTTTTGTTAAACCCAGAACCCTAAACCCTAAACAGAACATCATTTTAATGGTAAACCCAAAAATGCCATTACAGAGAAAGGAGGTTCGAACTCCTCAACCCTAAACCCTAGAAGGGAGTAAGCCCTGAAAAAATGAACCACTCACTTAAAAAATGAGCCAAATCTGACTTTAAACAATGCAAGGGTAAAGCCTAGGAGAGACCTAAACCATGGGAAACCCTGCAAGCAGTCCAACCTAAATTGACCTAAACACTATTCTTCATTAAAATCGGTGGTTGAAACTATCACTGTAAATCGTAAATTCACCCCCCAAGGTAAACCCTATAACATGCATCAGAATATTCAAGTCCCAAATAAGAAACCCTAGATTGATCAAACCCTAAATCATGTTTTTTGGGGTCCCTCTGCTTCTCTCTAACTCTCCTATCCAAGAAGAATCCCAACAGGTCGAGAAAATGGAAAAGATGTAGAAAACCAAGCGTGAGGCCAAAGAAAAAGAGAAAATTAGCTAAGTCCTAGCCCAAGCGGTCCTTGGGACAGTTGGGATGTCAAGGCGCGAACCAGCTGAAAAGCCACTAGGTGGTCCATGCAGTAATTGGGACATCCGGGCCATGGGGACGCGCGGGACGCGAAAGGGCGAACCGGCCGGAGGTGAAAAATTTGACTAACTGTTGTCCAGATAAGGCTGGGACATCTGGGCCGTGAAACGTAAACCCTAAACCCTAAAGTGGTAGAGCTAAAGGCTAAACCCATTTTCCCTGGTTCAAAAGAATTTGTCCAGGACAGTCCGGGACAGTTGGAACAAATGTACGCGGAGGACGCAAACTACCCGGATCGGCCGAAACAGGGAACTTTAATCTGGGACAGTTGGGACAAAGGGACGTGTGGGACGTGGAAAGCCAAGGGAGCCAAAGAGCCAATGGAAATGTGCCACGTGTCTTCACCTCAAAGAGGGACAAGGAATCCTGAATCAGGCGGATCGGAGAAATTTGTCCCAGGAAGTTTGGGAAGCCACTAAATCCTAAACGTAAACGCTAAACCTAAACCCACAGACGAATCAACTAAGGACACGTAAACCCTAGGAAAGGAGGTGTGGAGCTCGGGGAAACTTAGAAAATTTAGCAAAAGTTTGGCCGAAAAATTAAAAGGCAAGGATGACCCCACGCCCCTGTCCTTTAACCAGATCGTGCCACGTGTCTCAAGTGGTGGGGCGCGGGGGAGAAAATAGAAAATTTCCCAAAGTGATAAAAAAGTCAAAATTTTCAAGGAAAACCCATAGGAGGTGGAGGAGAGAGAATTGTGTGGCCAATCAATGCCTGACATGTGTCATCCAAGTGGCAGAGCACGGGAAAAGATTCAAAAATTTGTTTTGGCCTGTTTTGTGCCCTAAATCTTCAGATCGCCATATCTTTTGATCCAGAGCTCAGATTTGCATGTTCTTTATATCAATGGAAAGATAGAGAAATTATCTACATTATTCTATGGTTAATGTTACATTTTGGTTTAGTTTGGAGAGAGAAAATCAAGAAAACGTCTCTGGCGTGTGATAATAGACAGAAGTGACGTTCCTAAACCCTAAACACTAAAATGTAAACCATAAACCATAAATCCTAAAACCTAAACCCTAAACCCTAAACAATAAAAACTAAACCTTGAATAATAAACCCCATAAACCCTAAACCTTTAGTCCTAAACCATAAATCCTAAACCCTAAACCCTAAGCCCTAAACACTAAACTCTAAACCCTGAAGCCTAAATCCTAAAAGCTAAACCCTAAACCCTTAGCACTAAACCTTAAACCCTAAACCCTAAATATTAAACCATAAACTTTAAACCATAAACCATAAATCGTAACCCTTAAACGCTAAAGTCGACACCCTAAACCCTAAAACCTAAACCCTAAATCCTAAACCCTAAACCCTAAGAACTAAAACTTAAATTGTAAACACCATAAACCTTTTCCCCTCCACCATAAATCCTATACCCTAAACCTTATACCATATATCCTAAACCATAAGCCCTAAATTGTAGTCCCTTAACCAAAAAACTTAAACCTTGAGACCTAAACCCTAAACCCTAAACCCTAATCACCAAAACCTAAACCCTGAACACTAAACCCCAAACCCTTAACAATAAATATTAAACCCTAAACCTTAAACCATAAACCATAAATGCTACACCCTAAACCCTAAACTTGAAACCATAAATTCTAAACCTTAAACCCTAAAAACTAAACCTTAATCATAAACCTTATAAACCCTAAACCTTTACCCTTAAACCATAAACCCTAGACCCTAAACCCTAAACCCTAAGCACTAAACTTTAATCCCTTAGACCTAAATATTAAACGCTAAACCCTAAACCCTAAGCACTTAAACCTAAACCCTAAATATTAAACCCTAAACCATAAAGTATAAACCATAAATCATAAACGCTAAACCCTAAACTCAAAACCCTAAACCCTAAAGCCTAAAATCAAAACCATGAATTGTAAACCCCATTAACCCTAAAAATTTAGTCTTAAACCATAATTCCTAAACATTAAACCCTAAACCCTAAACTATAATCCCTTACACCTGAACTTTAAACACTAATACCTAAACCCTAAGTCCTAAACCCTAAACCCTAAACATTAAACACTAAACCATAAACTATAACCCATAAATCCTAAACCCTAAACCCTAAACTCATAAATCCTAAACACTAAACCCTAAACTTAAAACACTAAACCCTAAACCGTAAACCATAAACCCTAAAAACTAAACATTGAATCGAAAACCCCTTAAACCCTAAACCCAAAACCAACCATAAGCCCTAAACTTTAATCCTTTAGTCCTAACCCTTAAACCCTGAGACCTAAACACTAAAACCTAAACCCTAAAAATTTAGCCCTAAAACATAAACAATAAAGACTATATGGTAATCCATCATAAACCCTGAGACCTAAACTCTAAACTCTAAACTATAAACCCAAAACCTTAAACCTTAAACATTAAACCCTAAACCGTAAACCATAAACCATAAATCATAAACACTAAACCCTATAATTGAAACCCAAAACCCTAAACCCTAAACCCTAAACCTTTAGCACTAAACCCTAAACCCTTAACCCATAAACCTAAACTGTAAACCCTAAATCTTAAAAACTAAACCTTGAATCGTAAACCCCATAAACCCTAAACCTTTAACCCTAAACCCTAAACCATAAATCCTAAACCCCAAACTCTAATCTCTACAACCTAAACCCTAAACTCTAAAAACAAAACCTGGTATCGTAAACCCTAAACCCTAAACCTGAAACCCTAAACCCTAAATCCTAAACCCTAAATTTGAATCCCTAAACCCTAAACCTTAAACCCTAAAAACTAAATGTTTAATTGTAAACCCCATAAACCCTAAACCTTTAGTCCTAAACCCTAAACCCTAAACCCTAAGTCCTAAACTATAATCCCTTAGCCCTAAACCTTAAACCCTAAGACCTAAACCCTAAATATTAAATCATAAACCGTAAACCTTAAATAATAAATATTAAACCATAAACTTGAAACTCTAAAACCTAAACCATAAACCCTAAACCCTAAAAATTAAACCTTGAATTGTAAACCTCATAAACCCTAAAATTTTATCCCTAAACCATAAACCCTAATCCCTAAACCCTAAACCATAAAATCAAAACCCTAATATCTAAACCCTAAACCATGAACCCTAAACCCTAAACCTCAAACCCAAAAAACTAAACATTGAATCATAAAAACCATATACCCTAACCCCTAACACATAAACCCTAAACCTTAAACCCTATATTATAAACACTAAAACCTAAACCCTAAGCCCTAAAATATAATCCATTAGCCCTAAATCTTAAACCCTAAGACCTAAATCTAAAAACCTAAACCATAAACCCTAAACCCCAAACCCTAAATCCTAAACCATAAGAACTAAACCCTAAACCATAAACCCTCAATATTAAACCCTAAACTATAAACCATAAACCCTAAACCCTACACCGTAAACTATAATCCCTTAGCCCCAAACCTTAAACCCTTAGACCTTATCCCTAAACCCTAAACACTAAAACCTAAAACCTAAACCCTAAACCTTGAGCACTAAACAATAAACAATAAGTAATAAACCATAAAACGTAAATTATAAACCATAAATCCTAGACCCTGAACCCTAAACTCAAAACTCTAAACCCTAAACCCTAAATGATAAACCATAAACCCTAAAAATTAAACCATAAACCATACCCCATAAATTCTAAACCCTAAATCCTAAACTCATAAATCCTAAACACTAAACCCTAAACCCTAAAAACTAAACCTTGAATCAAAAACCCCATAAAACCTAAACCCTAAACCTTAAAAACTCAACCTTGAATCATAAACCACATAAATCCTAAACTTTTATCCCTAAACAATAAACCCTAAACCCTAAAAATTGAGCACTAAACCCTAAACACTAAATATTAAACACAAAACTGTAAAATCAAAACCCTAAAATCTAAACCCTAAACCCTAAACCCTGAACCCTAAAAATTAAAACAAAAAAAAAACCTTGAGTCATAAGCCCCATATACCCTAACCCCTAAATATTAAACCCTAAATCCTAAACACTAAAAACTAAACCTTAAGCCCTAAACTGTAATCCATTAGCACTAAATCTTAAACCCTAAGACCTAAATCTGAAAACCTAAACCATAAACCCTAAACCCTAAACCCTAAATCCTAAATCCTAAACCCTGAGAACTAAACCCTAAACACTAAACCCCAAATATTAAACCCTAAACTGTAAACCATAAAACCTAAATCCTAAACCCTAATCCCTAAACTCAAAACCCTAAACTTGAAACCCTAAGCCCTAAACTTTAATCCCTTAGCACTAAACACTAAACCTTGTGACATAAACCCTAAACCCTAAACCCTAAACCCTAAAACCTAAAACCTAAACCCTTAACACTAAACCTTAAACCCTACACCCTAAATATTAAACCCTACACTGTAAACCATAAACCATAAATCCTAAACACTAAACCCTACACTCAAAATCCTAAAGCCTAAACCTCAAACCTAAATCTTAAATCCTAAACCCTAAACCTTAAACCTTGAATCATAAGCCCCATAAACATTTAGCCCTAAGCAATAAACCCTAATCCCTAAACCCTAAACTCTAAACCTAAAAACCTAAGCCCTAAGCCCTAAACTTTAATCCCTTAGCCAAAAACCTTAAACCCTGAGACCTAAACCCTAAACCCTAAACCCTAAAACTTGAGCACTAAACCCTAGACCCTAAATATTAAACACAAAACTGTAAACTCTAAACCCTAAAATCTAAACCCTAAACCTTAAACCCTAAAACCTAAACCCTAAACCCAAAAAACTAAACCTTGAGTAATAAACCCCATATACCCTAATCCCTAAATCTTAAACCCTAAATCCTAAACAAAGAAAACTAAACCTTAAGTCCTAAACTGTAATCCATTAGCCCTAAATCTTAAACCCTAAGACCTAAATCTGAAAACCTGAACCATAAACCCTAAACCCTAAACCCTAAATCCTAAACCCTGAGAACTAAACCCTAAACCCTAAACCCCAAATATTAAACCCTAAATTATAAACTATAAACCCTAATCCCTAAACTTGAAACCCTAAATGCTAAACCTTAAGCCCTACATTGTAATCCCTTAGCACTAAACACTAAATCCTAAGATGTAAACCATAAACCGTAAACCCTAAAACCTAAAACCTAAAACCTAAACCCTTAGCACTAAACCTTAAACCCTACACCCTAAATATTAAACCCTACACCGTAAACTATAAACCATATATCCTAAACCCTAAACAATAAAAACCCTAAACCCTAAACATGTTGTTGTAAATCAGTAGCACCCCCTGGATGTTGATCAGATTTCTAGTTTGATCATACTAAGCATCCATTGTGATTGCACAACATTGAATCCTACCCCCAAGTGTGGGACTTGTCAAATAGAAGAGGAATCTCCAGATTAGAGGTTGGTTCCTCAACTCCTCTGGTCAGATTTATCACTTACAAGTTGCAGAGGTTTATATTCCTAATTCCTACTCTAATTTCCAAAGGGATAGAGATAGAAAATGTAGATAAACTAAAACTAATGCTAATAGGTAATGAACCAAAGGAGTGGTGAGCATTTCTCACTTCAACAGATTGACATAGTTCATAGAATGCAACAAAAACAACATGCAAAAACTGATAGATGTGATGAAGAATCAGAAATTAGTCAAACAACACTAGCAGAGGATGGAAGATTAATCACAAGGCCTGTATTGTTATTTTAACATCAAAATCACTTGCATTACAACACCTGAGTGGAAAAAATGAGTTGCAATTCTTAGAAAAGGTATAATATTCCCCTGACATTTTTAGCCATGTTGGGAGAGAATGTGAGCCATTCTTCATTAAAAATGGTGGTTGAAACGTCATTTCTATCCTTGACCATGTTCTAGAGGCATTTTTCAAATTTCTCTCTCCAAACTCCATCAAAATTCAAAAATGACCTTGGAATCTTGTAGAGAATTTCACCAGCTTGTCATTTATATAAAGAACATGAATAACTGAGCTCTGGATTGAAAGATATGGCCATTTGAAATTTTAGGGCAAAACAGGGCCAAATCAGGTTTGCGGGTGAAAATTTGAATTTTTTTACCTTTTTGGTCATTTGGAAAATTTCCCAAAATTTCCCTGTGCTCCGCCTTTCCATGTGCCATGTGGTATGTTTCTATTGGGTGCAGGCCCATCCTGTTTCATTTTCCTTTGTTTTTTCCTTAGGAAAATTTTCCCAAAATTCCCCACCGGGCCTGTGAGTTGAGGACACGTGGCACATGATGATTGGACGCGGGCCTATCCTTCCTGAATTTTCCGTGGACTGCTTAATCATTTTCAACCTGAACATGTGTCAAAACCCCATTGGATGTGGGTTTGACCCTCCAAAATTTCCTTAAGGGCTTTTCTCAAATTTTTGCGCGACTTGGACATGTGGCGAGATTCCATTGGCTCGCAATAAGGGGGCGAGCTTTCCTCTCTGGATTTTCCTTTATTTTTCCCTTGGGAAAATTTCCCAAATTCTCCCCTTGCTCTGTCACTCCAGGACACATGGCGACATATTGCTAGCTATGGGCCCTTGGGGCAAATATCTCCTTTTGCGCCAACACTTTTGGGAAAAGGTCCTGATCTCCCCCGCGCTATGCCATTCTAGGCTCCGGCGACATGTGGCAAGATATAATTGGCTGGTGGGGGTAGTGGGCCTTAACTTTCTTCATTGAAGTTTGGTGAAACACTTAGCCAAAATTTCAATTTCTCCTCCACCCTCCAAAACTCCCACGCCATAGGACACATGGCATGTTTTTATTGGCCGCGAGCTTTCCCTCCAAAATTTCCTTGCACCAACATTTAGCCAGATTTTTCAATTTCCCCCATGGACACATGGCAGCATTTGATTCGTCAGTGGGCCTGTGGGAAAAAATCTTCCTTTTGAAATTTTGCCAAAACACAGTAAAAACACAAGTCTTCCTCCGACCCCCGCCACTTCCTTGGACATGTGGCAGCATCTCATTGGCTGCGGGCCTCGAAAGGGAAAATTTCCCACAAAAACTCCACCGAGCCATAACTTCAAAAATACATGGAGTTAGGAGGAAAACTTTACCTTTCTAGAAATATGAGAAAGATCTTTATCTAATGGTGTCATTTCCAGAAGGTTTTGAGTGCCTGAAAAGAAAAAATTATGTCTGAGGCACAAGAGAGGGAAGAATGAGTAGGGGCACATTTTAGATAACAATTTTGGCAACTCATAGGGGTCATCTGCCTGCTGGATGAAATTACCAGTTTCTTGAAGCAATCCATTGGGTATGGAGTCATTGAATTCTCCATTTGATACCCCAACTAACTAGAACACTACAAGGAGGAATATGGAATATCACCTGATGGAGCAAGGCCTGCAAACACATTCCCAGGAGTAGCAAGCTTGTGCCAAAGCACTTAAGGAAAGAAAAGCTAACCTACAGCAAAACAATGTGCACAAGCACTTAGAGGAATGAGAAAACTCAAATAATATGTACAAGGTGGAGTATTTCCTTCAGTAGAAATGCTTCAGATGGATTCCATTGACTGGAATCTGCAGTTCTTCGCCATCCAATGAAGATAATTAGAAGGCATTGTTGTCTTTACACTTTCTGACCATGTATGGGCCACTCCAAATGACATCAAATTTTGAATGCCTTCCCGTTTTTGCTCTATCTGCATCCCATTTTAGCACTAGATCTCCAATTTGGAAGGATCTATTCTTGTCCTTTCTATCAAAGGTCTTTATCAAATCCTGATCCTTCTCCATTACTTGGGATGCCTGATTCCTGATTTCTTGGAGCTCCATCAATTCTACATATCTGACTTCCATGTGCTCAAACTCCAATAACTCCAACTGTTTAATGAGTTCCAATGTTGGCAACTCAAGTGATATGGGCAAGATTTCCTCTCTTCCATAAACAAGCTTGAACAGAGAGTTACCTGTAGATATTTTAGGAGTTATCCTATCAACCCATAAGGCTGATTTCAATTTGGTATGCCAAGAACTTTGATTCTCATCAAGAGTCCTCCTAATGATCCTCAATAAGTTCTTGTTTGTAGATTCAGCTTGGCCATTACCCTGGGGGTAATAGTTTGATGAAGTACTTAGGTAGATCCTATTTTTGACAGTGCATTCAGTCACCTTGGATCCAATGAATGCCAATGCATTATCTGATATTATTGTAGCTGGTATGCCAAACTTGGTTACTATTCCCTCATAGAAGTCTAGGATACTAGCTTCATTTTCCTCCTTCAGTGTTGCTGCTTCAGTCCACTTAGTGAAGTAATATGTGGTTGTTAAAATCCACTTGTGCCCTTGGCTTGAATTGGGATTAATGATTCCAATGAAGTCTAAACCCCATTGCATGAATGGCTGGTTAACTAAAATTGGATGCAATGGAAGGGCAGCTAGCCTCTCTTTACCTGTGAAGAATGCACAATTCTTGTACCTCTTGATCCATGCCTAACAATCATTGAAAATCTTGGGCCAATAATAGCCAGCCCTCATGATCTTTAGAGCTATCACTCTTGGTACAAAGTGACCACCAGCTAGTCCACCATGGAACTCTTCCAACACCCTATGAATCTGATTTGTACCAATGCATCTCAGCAGTACTCCATTTACATCTCTTTTGAACAAAACACCATCAACAAGGGCATATGGGACAACCTGCAATCTAAAGTGTCTTCTTTGGGTCTTATTCATCTCTAGAGGGCATAGGCCTATGCTTAGGAAGTGCATTATACTTTAGGTCCAACAAGGAGTGGGGACACCATTATTTTCCTCTTGAGTGCTTCCTTGCTCATGGCTGTCTTGCAACGCCAAAACAGTCTCTTTCTCATTACATGCTTCCTTTTGTTTGCTCAATATCAGCTGCTCACACAATCATTTTCCTCTGACCAACTTAGTGACCTTGATCTCTATGTCATATTCCATGACACGATTAATTCAACATGCTCTCTTTTCATTTAAGTCTTTATTGAGGAGGAAGTCTTTAACTCCCGCATGAGAAACCAACAGTTGAACCTTGTTGTTTGAGACTAAATTCTTGAACTTCTTCAAGCTTCTGATTACTGCAAGAACATGCTTCCCAATGAAAGAATATCTCATCTCATAGTCCTCCAGGCTTTGGCTAAAGAAAGAAATTGGCTACTCATCACTGTCCTTGTTCTACTGTACCAAAATTGTAGAAATAATATCATCACCCCCAAATGCATAGAGGATGAAATCCAGGTTAGTGAGAGTTGGTGCTTGAGAGATGGCTTCTTTGATCAATTCAAAACTTCCTCTTCCTTCTTCCGTCCATTTGAAAGCCATGCTTTTCTTTAACATCTTGGTGATAGGCTTGGCAAGGGCTATAAAATTCGGGACAAACCTCTGAACAAAATTTATTCTCCCAAGAAACTCTGGAGGGCCTTCTTGTGGCTTGGCAATGGTAGTGCTCTTAAGGCTTCAACTCTTTGTGGATGAATTGCTAATCCTTCTTTGGAGACAATGTGACTAAGGAGCTTTCCTTCATGGGCTAAGAAAATACATTTTTTAGGATTCAAGGAGACTCCAAATCTTCTGCACCTTTGGAACACTTGTCTTAAATGAGAGAGGTGGTCTACTGTACTTTTTGAAAAAACAATGATATCATCAAGATATATCAGTACTATGTTGTTAATCAAACCTTTGAACGCCATGTCCATTTCTCTTTGGAAGGTATCTCTAGCGTTGGACAGCCCAAATGTCATTTTCTTGTATGCATAAGTTACCCATTTGGTTGTAAAGGCTGTTTTGAACTGATCCTCTTCCTTCACCATAATCTAATTATACCCTGAATAGCCATCAAGTAATGAAAACCTCTCGGAGCTAGCAACAACTTGTAAAATCTGCTCCATGGAAGGAAGTGGGTAATGATCCTTAAGAGATGCTCTATTCAAATCTCTGAATTCAACTCACAATCTTATTTCCCCACTCTTCTTTCTGAATAGAACCAAGTTGGCAACCCAACTAGAATTCTTGATAGGGAATATGATTCTTGATTCTATCAACTTATTCAATTCCTTTCTCATGAGAGGCTTCATGTGTGGATTGAATGGCCTTTGTTTTTTCCTAATGGGCTTAGTACTGGGGTCCAATTCAATGGTGTGTTGAGATAACTCGGGATTGAAACCTTTTAAATATTCATAGCTCTAAGAAAACACATTAGGGAATTCTTGACAGAGCTATATGAAATTATACCTTTCTTTTTCAGTTGTCATCTTACCAATTTGGAGTGATTTTCCTTCTTCCACTGAGATGAATACTGAATCTTCTCTCTTGACTCTGATTTTTGCCTTCTCCTTCCTAAACTGATCATTAGGATTGAAAATGGACTCCAAAGTAATAAGTCCCTTTGGTATTTTTTTGGTTCTTAGCTGCACCACTTGGTCACTATACTGCTGCTCCAAATTTTCCTGATTTTTGGCTGAGAACTCAGCCTCTTCTTGTAAGAAATGGATGATTTGTTGATCATTTTAAAACACTTGCCAAATTACATTGTTGTCCGGCACTTAAGGCCTCACAATAAATTTGATGTTTGGCTATATCTTATTTTTTAGAATGCTTTCAACAACATCAAAGGCTGCCCCAACTGCTGCAAGCCTGTCAGCAGCTTGGTTCTCTTTTCTAGGAATGGATTTTATGCTAAAGCCCTTAAAATCTTCAATGAGGTCCCACACCCTGTTCTTGTAGCACTTGAGTAGATCATTCTTGACAGCATGCTGCCCCTTAACTTGGTTGACAATCAACTCACTGTCACCAAAGACTTGCAAGTTCTTTATTCCTCTCTTGATTGACCAATGCAATCCTTGTATCAAAGCTTCATATTCAGCAGTGTTATTAGAGCATGCAAACTAGAATCTAAAAGCTGAATAATAATTCACTCCTTGAGGTGAAACAAGCATAGCTCCCCCTCCCACACCTTGTCTACTTCTTGATCCATCAAAAAACAACTGCCATACCTCATTGTCATCCTTGTGGTCTAGCTTGGTGATGCTAGGAATAGGCTGATTTTCTTCATGCATGCAATAGACTCCTAGCTCAGATTCTTCTATTTCTTGATAAGGATCAAAAGCATGTACCTTGTTTGCCCATTCATCAAGGGTTAGATCTAGGATACTTCCAACCTTGGTGTCAGCTTCATCAGTGCTTGGGTGATCTTCTTGATCAAACGCTGAACAATTGGCATTGATTTGGCTTGGAGTGTAAGGCTCAATGTGAAAGTTTGCAATAGGTTCAGATCTGATTGTGGCCTTAGTTCCATATCTGGTTCTGAACAACATGTGTGACCAATCAGTAGATAAGTAACCTCCAATCTTAGCTGTGAAATCCCTTGACAAACATAGGGCAAAGAGTGGTGGAAGGTCTATTACTGAGACATCTTGCAAAACAACCACGTTGGGACAAGCATGTAAGGTAAGACTCAAGTTTTTAATCACTCCAACTGTTGTTACTGTTGTCCCATCCAATTGTACCACCCCTTTGGATATGATTTCATACTGAATTCCCAACTGATCAGCTATTTTCTTGGGCATTACTGAACTACTTGCTCTGGAATCAATCATGCAATTGTGTACTAATTGATTCCCAATGATCAATGAAACATAGAATGAAGGGGGCTTCAACATTTTACCTTCCTGTCCTCCATGATTCCCCTCAAGCTGGGTAGCATTTTTGAGCACCTTCTCTTGCATTTGGACTTGCTGATTTGAAGTTGACCAGTCCTTCATGGCAGCTTGTAGAAAATCTCTTTGGCCTGGGATAGATAGTGATTCCCACATTGATATGTTTACATTTGTCTTCTTCATCTGATCAATGATATTGAATGGAGATGAAGCATCTCTTTGTTGTCCCTTGGCCTGCACATTCATTCCTTACACATGGGCAGCACCAGCTAGCATTTGAGTTGGCTTAGGAAGCTGTTTTGGGCAGTCCTTGCGTGTTTGGAGATAGCAATTTTGCTTTGCCAATAGTTTGTGGAGTGATAGAAGGTTGTAGATTACTTGGAGCTAATGGCTTGTTCTTCACCAAAATTTCTCCTCTTTGACCTTGTGTTGGCTGCAACACTTTGGGAAACTGTTTGATTCATGCCACAAAAATCTTCTGCCTGCTAGTTTACAAGTGTGGTATCATTTGGAGCTGATGTTTTGCTGAGAATGTTTCTTGTTGCTGATTTGTTTCTTGACTCACCTTCACCCTCCACACCAGTTGTTGTCACCATTAATGCTTGATTCAAAGCATCTATTGAAGCACATGGATTGGTTGTGAGGTTCATTGCATGGGAAACACCAATCATACTCTTGAGCTATATTGTTTTGTACTGGCACTAATGCTTTAGAAGCATATGTAGCATTGGGATTATAGGGCTGAAATGGTCTATTGGCAGGAGGCCTTGCTTGATTTAGATTTGCAGCTGGATTGGGTGGTCTATGGGGTTGGTATGGCTGGCCTGTTAGGCTGATCTTGAGGCTGGAAAGAAGGTCTAAAGCTTTGGGCTTGCTGCCTCTTGAGTGTAACAAGCTCATTTCCTAAATTTTGCAACTGCTTCATGACTTCTTGAAGTTCATTTGAGGCACTAGAAGATGAAGTAGAAGCTTCATTTGAATTATAGATTTCTAGGAGTGGGAATAGGAGCTAAATTAGGCATTTGATTAGTGTTTGGGCTCTCTAAACTTGGAAACAATGGCATTGGAGGCCTAAGAGCCAGCTTAGCCAGCCTTGAATCAGACAATTTTCAGCTCTAATGGCAATGCTATAAGCAATGGGAATAGTTGTGCCTCCCATGGATTGAATTAACATAGAAATATCAGAATTCAAAGCCTTAAGATAATATAGAAAAGCACCTTCAGCTGTTGGCCTGACTACCACTGGAATTCTCTCCCAAGTCCTTTGAAATCTGAAATTAAAATCAGTCAGCTGCTCATTGGGAGCTCTCTTGATGGTTGTCAACTACTCTAAAAGGGACAAGTTGTCTCCCTTTTCAAACTGCTCATGGAGAACTATACATAACTGATTCCAATTTTTAATAGAACCTAAGCTCCAAGGCTCCTGAACCATTGTAAAGCTTTCCCTTTGAATGAAGATGCCAGCAATTTGACAGCAACTTCCATCTCATTGATCTCATGGATTGCACAAATGTTAGCAATATCCTTGACATGATTACCAAGAGTGGTCTGATTTTCTCCAGTGAAGTATGGAATGTATCTTCAATTCTGCAACTGGGATTGGATTTTGTGCATTGAGAGCAAGTGGGATGTTGCCAGTGAAATTAACATAGGGGTTGTTTTGTGCCATTTTGATTGGCCTTAGAACTCTTGTTGATTGAATGAAAGGCCTACCAGGTGGAGGAGTTGAGAGAGTTCTATTTGGTGGGAGATGGAGACCTTTGTATTCTCCTCTCACTTTGCCTTCTTCTTGGAGATAACTGCAAATATTCAAACAACACCTCTTCTTCTCCAGCTCTTGACCTTGTAGTGATTCTTCTCATGAGTTTTCAAGTATGCACTGCTAAAATCAGTTGATTCTTCTTCCTTGGAGTCGCCAGATGTGTAATTTATAGCTCCTTTAAAGTAATAACTTGCAACAAATGCACATCAATTTTATTTCAATGAAGATGAAGACTTCTAAGTGTCCCACCTGAGTGTGCCAAAACTATTGTTCGCAAATCAGCAGCACCCCTTGAATGTTGATCAGGTTTCTAGTTTGATCATACTTAAGCATCTAGTGTGATTGCACAACATTGAATCCTTTCCCCAAGTGTGGGACTTGTCAAAATGAGAAGAGGAATATCTAGATTAGAGGCTGGTTCCTTAACTCCTCTAATCTAGATATATCACTTACAAGTTGCAGAGGTTTATATTCCTAATTCCTACTCTAATTTCCAAAGGGATAGAGATGGAAAATGCAGATAAAATAAAACTAATTCCCACTAGGTTCAGGACACCAACGGCCTGATGAGCATTTCGCCACGGGTCCTCCGTAAATAGATTTACACAGTTGCACCAGACACTTTGGGAACAATTTCAACATTTCCTCCCATGCTTCAGCTATTCTGAAGCTTCGATGACATGTAGTCGAAACATGATTGATTGGTGGGGGCATGCGAAGGCCAATCACAACTCCTGTCTTATTAAATTTGGTGAAACACTTTGCCAAATTTCCAACTTCTCCTTTTCCCTCCAAAACTCCCATGCCATAGGTACACGTGGCACAATATGAGTTGGGCGTGGACCTTCCCTCTAGAAATTTTCCATGCACAACACTTAGCCACTAAAATTTCAAATTTCTCAAGCTGAGACATGTGGCAACATCTCATTCATCGGTGAGCTTACGGGGGACAAATCTTCCTCTTGAAATTTTTCCAAAACACTTGGTAAAATGAACCAAGTTTTCCTCTGACCCCTGCCACTTCCTTGGACACGTGGTGGCATCCCATTGGCTTCGGGCCTTTCAGGGGAGAAATATACCAAAAAAACTCCTCTGAGCCATAACTTTAAAAATACATGGAGTTAGGAGGATTCAACCATTAACCTTTCTGAAAATCTGAGAGAGGTCTCTATCTACATGGGTGTCATTTCAAGAAATTTTTGAGTTCCTGAAAACTAAAAAAGTATGTTTGAGGCACAAGAGAGGGAGAAAATACGAGCCATTCTATCATTAAAAACGAGTAGGGGGCACACGTCATTGGATAATCCATAACTAAACCTTGAATCGTAAAAATCATAAACCTTTACCCCTACACCAAACTCCATCAAAATAAAAAAATTACCCCATAATCTTGTAGATAATTTCACCATCTTTCCATTTATATAAAGAACGCAAAAAACTGAGCTCTGGATTGAAAGATATGGATATTTGAAGTTTTAGGGAAAAATAGGGCCAAATCGAGTTGGCGGGCGAAAATTTGAAATTTTTTAACTTTTTGGTCATATGGAAAATTTTCCAAAATTTCCCCACACTCTACCTTTCTAGGTGCCATATGGCACATTTCTATTGGGCACGGGCCCATCCTACTTCATTTTCCTTTGTTTTTACCTTTGGAAAATTTTCCCAAAATTCCCCGCCAAGCCGGTGAGCTGAGAACACGTGGCACACGATGATTGGACGTGGGCCTGTCCTTCCTAAATTTTCCCTAGACCACTTAATCATTTCTGACCTGGACACATGTAAAAACCCCATTGGATGTGGGTTTGACACTCCAAAATTTCCTTGCGGGCTTTTCTCGAATTTTGGCGTGACCTGGACACATGGCGAGATTACATTGGCTTGCAATAAGGGGGGTGGGCTTTCCTCTCTAGATTTTCCTTTATTTTTCCCTTGGGAAAATTTCCCAAATTCTCCCCTTGCTCTGCCACTCTAGGACATGTGGCAACATATTGCTAGCTGTGGGCCCTTGGGGCAAATATCTCCTTTTGTGCCAACACTTTTGGGAAAAGGTCCCGATCCCCCCCCATGCTCTACCATTCCAGGCTTTGGAGACATGTGGCGAGATATAATTGGCTGGCGGGGGGTAGCGGGGCCTTAACTTTCTTCATTGAAGTTTGGCAAAACACTTAGCCAAAATTCCAATTTCTCCTCCACCCTCCGAAACTCCTACACCATAGGACACGTGGTGTAATTTTATTAGCCACAGGCTTTCCCTCCAAAATTTCCTTGCGCCAACATTTAGCCAAATTTTTCAATTTTCCCCCTGGACACGTGGCAGCATTTGATTCGTCGGCAGGCCTGCAGGGAAAAATCTTCCTTTTGAAATTTCACCAAAACACTTGGTAAAAACACAAGTCTTCCTCCGACCCCTGCCACTTCCTTGGACACGTGGTGGCATCTCATTGGCTGTGGGCCTTGAAAGGGAAAATTTCCCACCAAAACTTTGCCGATCCTTAACTTCAAAAATACATTGAGTTAGGAGGAAAAATTTACCTTTCTGGAAAGCTAAGAAAGATCTCAATCCAATGGTGTCATTTCAAGAAGGTTTTGAGTGCCTGAAAAGATAAAAATATGTCTGAGGCATAAGAGAGGGAATAATGAGAGGATTTAGCCACAAAATGAGCAGGGGCACATTTTGGATAACAAAACCTTAAATCATAAACCCCATAAACATTTAGCCCGAAGCAATAAACCCTAATCCCTAAACCCTAAACCCAAAAACCTAAGCCCTAAGCCCTAAATTTAATCCCTTAGCCCTAAACCTTAAACCCTGAGACCTAAACCCTAAACTCTAAAACTTGAGCTCTAAACCCTAAAAACTAAATATTAAACACAAAAATTTAAAATTAAAACCCTAAAATCTAAACCCTAAACACTAAACCCTGAACCCTAAACGATAAACCCAAAAAACTAAACCTGGAGTCATAAAGCCCATATATCCTAACCCCTAAATCTTAAACCCTAAATCCTAAACACTAAAAAATAAATCTTAAGCCCTAAACTGTAATCCATTATCCCTAAATCTTAAACCCTAAGACCTAAATTGTAAAACCTAAACCCTAAACCCTAAATCCTAAACCTTCAGAACTAGAACC
>JAHRHJ020001315.1:0-26072 GCA_019776745.2 Taxus chinensis
TATATGCACTAGAGAGAGAAATGGTTATTTGAAGATTTCCAAAATGGTGAATTTGGAAACATCTTTAATTTACTGGGTATATTGTAGGAAATGGAGAAGTAAAATTGATCCTGCAAATAGCGGTTATTGAATGGCCTAACCTCACAAATGTGACGGCAGTTAGAATTTCTAGTGAAGTTTCCATACTGGAGTAAATTTATTGCTAACTTCCATATATTGCATTCTATCCTCCGTTGCATGCTTACAAAGTATTAAACAGGGTTTTCAGTGGGGAGGAAAACAACAAAAAAGCATTTGAACACACTGAAAGAGAAGATAAGCCGTCTCCCGATCTTGCACTTCCGGATTTAACAACATTCATCTGAGATTGAGAGGATGCTATTGACTAATGCAATGGGGGCATTTTTAAATGCAGAACAAACGACCAGTGTGTTACATTAGAAACCTTACAAGTGCGGTAAGAAACTATCCAACTTATGATAAAGAGTTGTTGCTTGGTTCCAAGTTGTTAAAAAATGGAATCATTATTTAATGGGAAAGAAACATAATCCATACTGACCATCAACCGCTTCAAATATTTACAAACCAAACCAAATTGGCAGCATCTAGACATTCAGGTGGATGGGATTTTTTGCACACAATCATCTTGTAATCAGGTATAAAACGGTATTCAAAACAAGGTTGCCGACATGTTGTCCAGGGACCACAGTTGTAGTAGGCATCTATCCTTTTACGAAGCAGAGTTCTTTTGGCTCATATTAGTTACAAGGAACAATATGCAAATGATGTTGATTTTAGGAGTGTATGAAAGGAATTTTGTTTAGTTAATTGTGTAAACAAGTAGGAGAAAAATTATCATTTGCATGCAGGATTGTTATAAATCATTCTGGAAAACTTTGTATTCCAGAAAATTGAGCGTGTGCTATGATTAGTAAAAGCACTACTTCTCTTATTTCAGGGCATTTTGGTGTAATAAAACTAGTTGCCCATTTACAAAAATATTGCTATTGGCCTAGAATGCATGAACGGTCAAACCGCTATATTGTGGTGTGTACTTTGTGCCCAAGTAACCAAGTAACAGGAAATTAGGACTTTACAACTCCTCTTCCCTGTCCAACAACTGCCTTGGGAAAGTGGTTTTCATGACTTTGTAGGAGGCTTGCCCATGACACGGAGAAACATGATTACTTATATGTGTAGTGACAGATTTCTCAAAATGTGTGGGTGGTTCCATTTCTTAAACAAATACACTGTTGGGAACTGCAAAATTTATTTCTTCACAGTTTTTTGGGTTCATTTGGGTTTACCTACTTCAAGGTCCTATCTGATCGGGATTCTAGATTCTGGGGAAGTTTGGTCGCATTGTGGGGGGCTTATGAACACAAACGGAATAAAAAAAGCACTGCTTCATCCACAGACTGATGGTCCCACGAGGTTTTGAAACGCCACCCAGTGGTACAATTACTTAGGGCTATAGTAATAAACTCCTAAATTGGGGGATTAACATCTTTAATTATGTGCAACATGCTTATAATCCGTGCCTTAACATCTTTCTACTCTCTTCGAATCTCCATTTGATACTTTTATGGTTATCTGCCTAATCCTCTCTTAGATATATATTGACTGAAACTGTTTGTTAATGGTGGGCACAACAATTCTGACAAGGCTAAAAAGATTGGTGCAGAGAATACAACAGGTTCACGCAGTAGTCCATGAACAATTGGCGAAAAGCCCGGCGATTACAAAGCTAGTGCATGATACATAGACTGATCACAAGTTCAAAGTGTGATCTCGTTTGGCTTCACATCAGCAAAAAATACTGAGAGGTGAAGGTAAAAAATTGAAACCTATACGTATGGTCCGTTCCAAATATTGGAAAAAAATTGGTAACACAACGCTTTTCCCGTTAAGATTTACCACCTCCATATATGCAATCTCTCAGTTGTGAATGTTGAGATTTAAGATTGTATGAACCCCTGCCTATGATTATTGATCATGATGATTCTAACATACTGCCTTCTCATTTATGATTTTGCTCCTGAGTATCTTGATGGTTGCAATAAGACATCATTTTGGACAGGAAAGAAAGAACTTTTCACGAAGAGGTGAATATTGATATCTTCGTTTTGGGTTCAAAGGCATGCATCCGAGCAAGGCAAAATTGGATGGCAACCGGCACGGTGAGGGAGAAATACCCTCACATATTCACCATTAGGTTGCATTTTGGGGTCCAAAAGTTTCTCATGGGGAGGAATGATCCAGAGAATCCTCACATAGAAACACCGATCTAAGATCTTCGCAAAATTATTCAGCATTTGTAAAACGTGGGGAAAAATTACCGACTTCCAACGACAGCTTTTGTTGCAGGAAACGCGAGCTCGTTTGCAAAAGTTATAGCCCGCTGAAATTTTGGGCAACTGGCCAATTTTTGGTTTTGTGCAAGGGTTGGGACGTGTGCACCTCGCGCAAGTGGTTGCATCTTGAAAAACTGCACACTGGACAAAATTGTGTGACGTATTTAAAAAAATGTGGTTATTGGAACTCCGGTCTTGGACACTCGATCTCATCGGACAAATTGACCCCTCCTCCGTATTTTTTCTGGCTGGGGGCCCTCAGCCAGGGTTGACACACTCGATTTAGGAGGGGTGCCTTGGCCTCATTCTCATTAACCATTCATCACCACCTGTGTATATAAACTCTATATTTTTCTATTGCCCATGCATGTTGGTAATTGGGGCATGCTTGACTTAAATTTCGCACGCCCTTTTTAACTTCATTGCTTTGTTCCACGCCTATATTTTACTCATTTCATCATATCAAATTTTTTCCACGCATTATTTCAAACTGTCCCAAGCATACATTAAATTACCACGCCACAATTTGGAACTGGTTCCACCTTTTTTAGGGATTTAGGCGCCCTAAATCAATGCATGCGCCACCCACTGCGCCCCAAAGTCAATGCGCCTATTAAATCGGCTTCGGGGCTTACTTGCCACTTTAAAAGCGCCCCTCTCACCTATTTAAACCACATGAATATTGTCCCAAGCGCCCCATGTGGATTTTATTCCAAAGGATCAGCCCCAAGGGAATGACTCGGGTGGAGGTGGTAAAAAGTATGATAAAACAGAGTATCATTTGCTGCAGGATTGTTATAAATCATTCGAAAACTTTTGTATTCCAGAAATGAGCGTGTGCATTGAATTAGAAGCACATTTACTTCTCTTATTTCGGGCATTTTGGTGTAAGTAAAAAGTTGGCACATTTACAAAAATATTGCTATTGGGCCTAGAATGCATGAACAGGTAAACCGCTATATAAGGGGTGTTTAACTTTTGCCACAAGTAAGCCAAGTAACAGGAAATTAGGACTTTACAACTCCTCTTCCCTGTCCAACAACTGCCTTGGGAAAGTGGTTTTCATGACTTTGTAGGAGGCTTGCCCATGACACGGAGAAACATGATTACTTATATGTGTAGTGACAGATTTCTCAAAATGTGTGGGTGGTTCCATTTCTTAAACAAATACACTGTTGGGAACTGCAAAATTTATTTCTTCACAGTTTTTTGGGTTCATTTGGGTTTACCTACTTCAAGGTCCTATCTGATCGGGATTCTAGATTCTGGGGAAGTTTGGTCGCATTGTGGGGGGCTTATGAACACAAACGGAATAAAAAAAGCACTGCTTCATCCACAGACTGATGGTCCCACGAGGTTTTGAAACGCCACCCAGTGGTACAATTACTTAGGGCTATAGTAATAAACTCCTAAATTGGGGGATTAACATCTTTAATTATGTGCAACATGCTTATAATCCGTGCCTTAACATCTTTCTACTCTCTTCGAATCTCCATTTGATACTTTTATGGTTATCTGCCTAATCCTCTCTTAGATATATATTGACTGAAACTGTTTGTTAATGGTGGGCACAACAATTCTGACAAGGCTAAAAAGATTGGTGCAGAGAATACAACAGGTTCACGCAGTAGTCCATGAACAATTGGCGAAAAGCCCGGCGATTACAAAGCTAGTGCATGATACATAGACTGATCACAAGTTCAAAGTGTGATCTCGTTTGGCTTCACATCAGCAAAAAATACTGAGAGGTGAAGGTAAAAAATTGAAACCTATACGTATGGTCCGTTCCAAATATTGGAAAAAAATTGGTAACACAACGCTTTTCCCGTTAAGATTTACCACCTCCATATATGCAATCTCTCAGTTGTGAATGTTGAGATTTAAGATTGTATGAACCCCTGCCTATGATTATTGATCATGATGATTCTAACATACTGCCTTCTCATTTATGATTTTGCTCCTGAGTATCTTGATGGTTGCAATAAGACATCATTTTGGACAGGAAAGAAAGAACTTTTCACGAAGAGGTGAATATTGATATCTTCGTTTTGGGTTCAAAGGCATGCATCCGAGCAAGGCAAAATTGGATGGCAACCGGCACGGTGAGGGAGAAATACCCTCACATATTCACCATTAGGTTGCATTTTGGGGTCCAAAAGTTTCTCATGGGGAGGAATGATCCAGAGAATCCTCACATAGAAACACCGATCTAAGATCTTCGCAAAATTATTCAGCATTTGTAAAACGTGGGGAAAAATTACCGACTTCCAACGACAGCTTTTGTTGCAGGAAACGCGAGCTCGTTTGCAAAAGTTATAGCCCGCTGAAATTTTGGGCAACTGGCCAATTTTTGGTTTTGTGCAAGGGTTGGGACGTGTGCACCTCGCGCAAGTGGTTGCATCTTGAAAAACTGCACACTGGACAAAATTGTGTGACGTATTTAAAAAAATGTGGTTATTGGAACTCCGGTCTTGGACACTCGATCTCATCGGACAAATTGACCCCTCCTCCGTATTTTTTCTGGCTGGGGGCCCTCAGCCAGGGTTGACACACTCGATTTAGGAGGGGTGCCTTGGCCTCATTCTCATTAACCATTCATCACCACCTGTGTATATAAACTCTATATTTTTCTATTGCCCATGCATGTTGGTAATTGGGGCATGCTTGACTTAAATTTCGCACGCCCTTTTTAACTTCATTGCTTTGTTCCACGCCTATATTTTACTCATTTCATCATATCAAATTTTTTCCACGCATTATTTCAAACTGTCCCAAGCATACATTAAATTACCACGCCACAATTTGGAACTGGTTCCACCTTTTTTAGGGATTTAGGCGCCCTAAATCAATGCATGCGCCACCCACTGCGCCCCAAAGTCAATGCGCCTATTAAATCGGCTTCGGGGCTTACTTGCCACTTTAAAAGCGCCCCTCTCACCTATTTAAACCACATGAATATTGTCCCAAGCGCCCCATGTGGATTTTATTCCAAAGGATCAGCCCCAAGGGAATGACTCGGGTGGAGGTGGTAAAAAGGATATGCGCTCCAGCCCAGCCATCCAGAACAATGAGCGCACAACAGTATAAATATGGTAATATTTTATTTGTAATGGCATTTTCGGACTGTGTAAGAAATATTGTATTGCTCATATCTTGAGCTAACGGTGGAATTTGAAGGAGATGTATAAGGCAACCCCTGTTATTTTCGACAGAGGAAGACTGTGAGAAGGTCTAAATTTTGTAGAATTCTTTGTAAAAGATTATTTTCAAGATTTTAATAGATCGGTCCCATTCAACCGGACCCGGAGACGTAGGCCTAAAGCGCCGAACTCCGTTATCAATTCTCGCATCACGTTGCTGGTGAATTCTCTTCATTTATTTCTATATTTGCACAGTACTTGCAGTTTTTATTCTTTTATTAAAAATACAAAAAGAAATAATGCACAAATTTAAATCGAAAATCAATACAAAGCAAGAAAAGTGTGTGTGCACAATTGCTAGTTAAATTTGGTTTTCAGATCAAGAATGGATTATTTGCAAGAGAAATGTAACTTTGGCTGTCACATAGAAGAAGTGTGGTTCCTTTGATGCCCATGTGAATTACTTCCAACAGTGTTTTGATCCACATAGCTTCCTTGGATGCTTCCATAGAACTTCTATACTCTGCTTGGGTAGAAGAGATAGTTTTATTTGTTTCTTCTTGCTACTCCAAGTTATTGCACATGCACCCAACTTGAACACATATACAAAAGCATATTTTCTATCTATAATATCACCAGTATTGTCAGAATCACAATAACCAAATAAAATGACATTATTATAAGAAGAATAACACAAACCATAATTGATTATACCTTAAAATACTTTTTTCCATTTTCTAATAGTCCTCATAAGGATCCTACATGAATCTAGAAATAATTCCAACCACACAAGATATATCAGGTCTAGTGAGAGTTAAATAAATCAAATTACCAACAAGTTGTCTCTATAAATTAGGATTAAATTTATTACAAGAAGGTTTTGGATCTAATTTAACATCAAATTTCATAGGAATAAAGGAAAACTTATAATTAATCATATTAAATCTTGTAAGAATATTAGTATCATATTATGGTTGAGATGCACTAATAGATTTCCAAATTTGAAAAATAACCATGCCTAGAAAATGATTTAATAGTCCTAAATCAATCATTTCGAACAGCTGTCTTAATTTCTCTTTAATTTCAAGAATTAAATTCTTATTTATTCTATTAATCAAGAGATCATCCGCATACAAGATAATAATAATAACATGAATGTTTTCATTTTTAACAAATAAATAATTATCAACAAAGTAGCTATTGAAACAAAGCTTTTGAAAGAAACTATTTATCTTAGCATACCAAGATCTAGTAGCTTGTCTTAGACCATAAAATATTTCTTAATTTTACAAACATATAATTATTTCCCAGGTTCTTCAAATCCTTTAGGTTGATGCATATAAATTTCTTCTTTCAAGTCACCATTTTAATTTTTTTTTTGACATCCATTTGGTGAATCTCCCAACCATGTTGATCACTAGAGCTAGAAGAATTCTAAAAGTGCTCATTTTTGCAACAGGGGAAAATGTTTCAACATAATCTAAACCATGTTTTTGAGTAAACCCTCTAGAAATTACTCTAGCCTTAAATTTTTTGATCTTACTAGCAGAGTTATATTTAATTTTATACAACCATTTAGAACTTATAATACTTTTTTAAGAGCAAGATGGACTAATTCCCAAGTTTTATTCTTGATTAGAGAATTGTAATTAGCTTCCATAGTTATAATCCATATTTTATCTAAGATGGATTCTTCAAAATATTGAGGTTCAACCTTATAAACAATTGACAAGGCATGATAAGGATGCTAACTTTGGTTCATATTTCTCAAATCATTAGGTTGAGAATTTGAAACCAAATTTTTAGCCCATATAGAAAATTTTGACTAAGACAAATATTGAGAAGACTCCCCCTCAAGATCTACATCCATCATGTTAGAAGAAGGATGATCTATCTCTTACAAATTAGTTTCCATCTTGTTTGAGGAAGAATTATTAAATTGAAGAGATTTCGTTTCAGGAACTGGAGAGGAGGAATGAGAGGAATCTTGACATAATGGTTTCTCTAGAATATGAACATTCCTATTCTCTATGATCACATGTTTGACTGGATCATACACTCTTAATCTTTTTGTGTGACCACCATACCCAACAAAAATGCAAGGGTGGGAGGTAGGATCAAGTTTTTATCTTTTTATTTTAGGAATGAAAAGGAAAGCAAGACTACCAAATATCTTTAAATGAAAGATATCGAGTGTTTATTTTGTCCATATGTAGAATATCAAGTGAGGTGTATTTTAATGTAAAGATTTGGTAAGATATATATTTAGAATATAAACAACAATGTTCATCGCTTTAACCCAAAGAAACTTAGGCACATAAGAAGCATAAAGCATGGTCCTGGCCATTTCTATGACTATTCCATTCTTCCTTTCAAATATGCCCTTTGAACTCCACTAGACACACCAAAATCATCAAAAATTTTATTAACATACTCACCTCCATTATCAATTATGATTCTTTTAATTTTAAGATTAGTCATGTTCTCAACCAAGGCTTCAAACTCTTGAAACTTAGATAAGACATCAAAATTTTTATTAATGTAATAGGACTAAGTCATTCTTGAGAAATAATCAACAAAACTAACAATATATAAGGCTCCACCCAGAAAAGAAAGTTACAAAGGCCTTCTTATATCACTATGAACCAACACAGGAAAGCAAGAGGAATTGGACTCATGATGTTTGTGAAATGGTTGAACATGTTTCTTACCACGTAAGAAATGTTTGCAAGTTCCATGGTTTGATTTTATCTTAAGAAGACATACTACAAGGTTAAGGTGTGATATATCATAAAAAATCTTAAAGTTTACATGCCCAAGCCTTTCATGCCACAATTGAACTAAATCAAAAGAAAAATAAAAAAAGAGAAAATTCAAATGTTAGTGTATAATTTATTTTCCTCACTTTATTTGTATTAACCTACTCCAAATATTCCACCTCACTTGGAGTTTTCATACACGTATGAGATATAATTTCTTAGGTGTACACTTGACTACACTATTCTAGGAGTTGGTTACCACTTGAATACACTATTCTAGGTGTTGGTTACCACTTGATTACACCATCCTAGGTGTTGGTTACCACTATTCTAGGTGGATATTACCATGATTCTAGGATGAGGTTACACATTCACCTCCTATATGTACATCTCTTGCATTATTCTATTTGATTGTATTGAGTTGGAGTTATTTATTTTTTATTGCAATTATCTCTCTTGTAATTTCATAATTTGTAGTTGTGTACACTTGCATTATTTTGTCTTGGAACAATTCACGTCTCGCATCATTCACATGTGCATTCTTTGAACTAGTAGATTCATGGAACTTTTCCTATATGGTATCAGAGCCAAGATAGTATTGAGTTTTCGTGGTTATGATTCTATAATTTTTTTTGGATAAGGTAAAAAAAGAACAACTTGACAAAAGGCCACCTCAAACCAGAGCTAGACCACACCAAGTCTAAAATATTAACCATTACATTTAAAAAAAACTTTTTATAAACAAAGACAAAGACTAACATAACTAAGAAGTAGAACATAGGAACAAAGAACAACAAAAAGAAAGAAAAATGCCATCCATTGGTTCTCCTTGGCATTGGAATTGTTGCGAGTTTTAGCACTCGGCACGTTGTCCTTCCTATCATCCACTTTGATGATCACACGTTTTGGCCTTTCCACCTTTTCCCCAGGTTGGGTGTCCACAATATCTATATCATCATTTACATCAGTCTCAGAATTGGTGGTGTGTTCACTGTCAAAACTGATAAATATAAGTCTCATTTTTTGCTTGTTGTTGTCTAGTTTAGCCACTTGGTGATGAAGAAAACAAACCCTCTTTTCCTACATGAAAATTCAGCATGAATGCCCCCAATTCTCTTGTTTTGGACTTTAATTTTATGGTGGCATTCCTTCAGCTCCTAGATCAAATTATTTTTGACAATAAGAATGGTGTCCACAGTCGACTCGAATCTCATTAACATTTCTTCCTAGTCCCTAAAACCTCTCTCTCTACTACCAGAGCCCTCACCCACATCTTGAAAGCCTCTTTTTAGATTACATAGAACATCAAAAATAACTTCTGGAGTGTTTTTCCCTTTATTTTTCTTCATTTGTTTAATGGCCGACACTAGGGTTTTATGGTCAGACTTGGTGTCACTGGTGACCACTAGTTGGGTAGGGATAAGGGGTTTACCATTTTTCACTAAATGGAGAATCAAACCCTGATGCAATGGGACATCAATTTTCTTGTTTTTAAAATCAGCAATGGTAGATAACAGGGACATATAGGGACTTATAAATGCAATTTTATTTTCATTTGAGGTGTTTATTTGCAATTATTTGAGTGTTTTTGGTGTTGGTTTTTTCTGGTTTGTGGGTATATAGCATATTCAAAGGATTATGAGGTTTAGAGGTCCACATAATGCATATACAATTTTGGAGATTACTTTTTGTAGGCCCTAAACCATTGTTGCAGGCTCCCTGGAAGATTTATCTAGATCTAGGCATTTTCAGACATGTGAAGGGTGTTTTCACTTGTGGTAGTGCTTTGCATGCATGTTTAGACTTGCAAAGGGCATTTTTCTTGATCAAGAAGCATTTTTAGACCTGTTACAAAGTTTTAAACAACCCATACACGCATTGAAGTTCCAACTTGAGTTAGTATTTTAATTTCCATGACAAAGTTGTTTGCTACACGCATAACTGTGGAAATTTCAGAGCCACGGTGAAGATCTTCTTGATCCAACGTGGTCGCAACCTTGTGTACAGAAAAAAAAATTCATCTTGGGTTCATCAAAACCCTCTTCCTTCCTTTACTAAAATTATATTTGAGTGAAAAACTGCACTTCAAGTTTAGTGCAAATTCATTTAAAATAGGGATTATTTACAGGAAATAATTCATGTAAATTTTTTGATTGGTAGCTAATATCGAGTGCCATTTTTTTTGCAAAATTTAAATATTTTTCATTTCCCAAAGCATTGGACCTATTTATTTTGTAAAACACACTAAGTTATAAAGTGCCAAAACTTTGGGGGGCTTCCTATATAGTTTCTGGGGGGTGTACAATGTGTTTCCTCTCTTGTTTGGAAATTCTTTCTTCCCACACATTTCTTTGTTTTCTGTAAAAACTACCACAACCTTTCTTTCTGGACATATGGATCTATGTTTTATTAACCCACTTACATCTTTTAACTACCATGAATGGAAATAAAAAATGACCATTGCACTTAGGAGAATAGGGTTGTACAGTATCACAATGGGGTTAGAATCTGAGCCTAATGAAGTTGCATACTAGTTAAGTGTCTTAATAAGTGTGCTGAAGCCTTTGGTATTTTGTGTATTTCAGTGTCTCCTAAACTCATCTTTCACGTAGAGTCAACCAAATATCCCAACGAGGTGTGGAAAAAATTATTTGGAAAATTTGAGACTATGAGGGGTCATGAACTAGAAATATAACTTATAAACTTAAGTCCTAGAAAATTTGACACCCCTTGGAAGATTTCTTTACCAAGCTCAATTTCTTACGATTGCAATGAAAAGAATGTGGAATAGAAAAGAAGGATGAACAATTAGTCATTTCAGTGCTTGCCAAACTAGGTCCTGACTACTCTATCTTTGTCTCTACCTTCTATGCTATGAAGAGGGCTCTTGGAACCACATGGTCTATGCCATATTTAGATGAATTTATAGCTGATTTGACTAAGGATTAAGACAAGTTAATACAAATGGGTACCTTGAAGTCCTCCAAATCTCAAGCTCTCATTGCCAAGAAAGGAAAAAAGGCATCATTAGACAAAGACTATAAATAGTGTAACAAGGATCAAGAAAGAAAGAAGGATCGAAATTCTTCCACCTATACATCAAAATCTGAAGCTTCCTATTCTAGTGATAAGTCCAAGAAAGAAATGATAAAATGTGGGTATTGCAAAGGGAGACATGACGAAAAAAATGTTTGAAGAAATAGATTGACCACCTCAAAAGTCTTCTTGAGAAGAACAAGATAGGTGACTTCCGAGTCTTCCAAATATTATTCATAAACCAATGAATCCTCCAATGCAAATGGAAAATGGAAAGAGAAAGAATCAGGAAAGGAGAAAAAATTGAAATCCCTTGTTGCAGTTGTATCACCACCTCCTACATGGGTAATTGATTTTGATGCTTCACATAATATTTTTTTTAATAGATAATAATTTGGAAAAAGGCTCCAAAGGACCAATTACAAAAAAGATATTACAATAAGTTTCAAATGATACTTAATATCTATATAAAAAAAACCCAACAAAAAAGAAAATAGGGCAGGATCAATGGGAAAAATATGTACCATAACTCTATACAAAAAACCAGTCAGCACAAAGACAAAAGGATTTTGGACCTAGTAAGCCAACTCCTACCACCCACGGTCTTCCTCCTCAGTCGGACTAATGATTTGAAAAGTATAAATACACCTCTGCACTCCCCTAAGATGAATTTATTTACAAATTCCAGGATCACAACACTCCCTTCTTCCACCTTCTCACTGGTTAAACTCAAGCATGAATCCTCCTTTCAAAATTTTTGCTCGATCATAAATTTTGTCCTTTGTACTTAGTATTCAGAATAGGGTAACCCTCCCTCATCCTGCACTCACCATATTTTTATGATTAGCATAAGATGTTGAGAAAATACCAAAATTATGAAAACAAACCTCTAATGTGCATCCTCCATAAAACAAATTCATTCATTTGCTTCCCGAAACATCGTGCTTAAAATTTTTTCTATAATATCTTCAATTAAACTTGACTAAAAATTATAGATTTTGAAATAACATCATCCCTTATAATGGGATCTATATAAAAGCATATGATGTCTTACCTTCTACCATTCATTACATTAATAATATATTGGGAATCTCCTTCCACATAAAGCTTTTTGATATGTAAGGACTTTGTCCCAATGTAACCCAATTAACATAGCATAGGCCTCTGTATAGTTATTATGATCTTATTACCAATGGGCCTCAGCATAAGTAACCACCATCTTACCAATTTCATTTGCATGATAATTCCCCCAACATCGCAATTTCATTTTTGATAATTCCTAACCCCAAACTCCCCTTAGCAGCACCATTAAAATTTAACTTCAACCACCCATCAGAAGGAGTAGTCCATTTTGCACTTCTTCTCTCCATAATCTTAGCCATGGAAGAATTCTTCACAATTATTCCTAAAGAAAGAATAATTTCCTGCTCATGGTAAGGCAATCCCCCTTTCTCCTTAATCTTTACTATAGAAATATTATTTCTCAAAGCTCCCAGAATATCACTTCCCACCCTATCAGGGTTTTTTTGTTTTTCTCTAAAAATTCTACTATTTCGTTCAAGCCAAATTCCCCACAAGAGATGAGGCAAAACCAAACTCCAGGCCTTAGATAGATTCAAAGAAACAAAAGGACTAACCCATTGTTCATACCAGTCAGCAAAAGTCACCGGTAAGAACCACACTATTTGAAAAATTTCAAAATATGAGCCATAACTTTCTGGGAGAAAGGACAGTGCATAAAAAGATGTTGAACCAATTCATTATTCTTTTTACATAACACACACCAATTTGGAATCATCATACCTCTTCTCTACAGATTATCAATACTTAAAACCTTGTTATGAATAGCATGCCATAAAAGCAAATTGACTTTAGGGATAAGATCTTTATCCCAAATATTTTTCCACACAACTTGTGGAGGAGGGAAATTCCTAGCAATAACATACCCTGACTTTACCGTGTATCTGCCATCCCTTGTCATAGACCAAAACATCTCATCCTCCCTCTGACCCACCGAAATATGTAAACCTATTAAATTTTTATTTAAAGTTCTTATGATAGCCTGCTGAGCATCATCCACCCCTTCCCTATCCAAAAGTTTCCAAGTCCAGCCCCAGTTAGACTCCTCCCAGTAGTCTCTAATCCATACACCCACAGTCAACTGAAAGTGATCCACCATATCCCTTAAAGGAGCTTGACTAGCCAAAGGGGCATCTAATAACCACCAATCTTCCCAAAACTTAATTTTTAACCCATTACCGAATATCCATTTATGGCCTTTTAACAAAATATCCCTACATTTACCCAGACCATTCTAGAAAATAGATCCTTGAGGCAACACATCATTAGAGACAAAAGTTACCTGATTAGCCATTAGGTACTTTGACTTTAGACTTCTGACCCATAAACCTTGCTCATGCTCCAACCGCCACCCAATTTTGGCCATAAGAGCTAAATTCATACTTTTTGTATTTTTCAACCCTAAACCCCCTACTCCCTTTGGAAGGGTAACTTTATCCCAAGCCACCAAAGGAAGTCTATCTTTAGATTCCCTTCCAGACCAAAAAAACCTACATTGGATCTTGGTAATAATGTGTTTAATCTTTGCAGGCATTAGAAACATAGACATAAGATAAACCACCATACTTTGGAGACAACTCTGCAGCAGTTGAAGCTTACCTACTTGAGAAAGTAAAGTTCCTTTCCAAGTTGACAACTTCTTTTGAAACCTCAAAATAAGGGGATTCCAGCATTTCATCTGCATTCTACCTCTAAACAAAGGCATTCCAAGATAAGTACATGGCAACTCTTGTATAGAACACATGCCAAAATATCCGCAATTCTGGTTTGGATTTCCATATCCACATTGAAAAACAAAACAAAGATTTTCCTAAAATTTATGAGTTGACCCGTAACTTCCTCAAAATCATGTACAACTTCTTTAAAACCTATAGCCTTCGTCTAGGTTGCATTTCCCAAAAGGAAAGTGTCATCCACGAATTGATGTAATATTATAGGATCTATACTGTTAGAAATGATTAAACCATGCAATTTTTTTTTTTCTGTTTATATTCCACACAAAGTCTACTCAAAGTTTCTGCCACAATGATATAAAGGAAAGGAGAAAGGGGATCACCCTTCCTCAGACCCCTCCCCGAAGAAAAGAAAACCTCTGCCTTCCCATTAACTAAAACAGAAAATTTAGGAGTAGAAATGCATTCCATAATGATATTTATAAAATGCCAATGAAAACCTAATTTTCCCAAAATAATTTCCAGCAATCTCCATGAAATTCTGTCATAGGCTTTGTTCATGTCAATTTTAAGCATCATAGAAGCCCTTTTAGAAACTTCAACTGAGTGAACCACCTCATGAATAGTTATCACACTATCCAGAATCTGTCTTCCTTCCATAAAAGCTCCTTGATTTTTTGAAATAAAGTGTTCCAACAAACCTTTTAATCTTGAAGATATAATCTTTGTTATTATCTTATACACTGTATTACATAGGCTTATAGGACAATAATCCAGCACTTTCTTGCCCCCTTGCACCTTAGGAACAAGAGCAATGAAATTTGTATTAACTTCCTTCAATAATTTTCCACTTTCAAAAAAGTCCTGAATAGCTTCTTCCACATCCTTATGAATAATATCCCAAAAGGATTGGAAAAAAAAAAGCAGGAAAACCATTCAGGCTTGGAGATTTATCCCCATCAAGGTCAAAAACAACAGTTGCAATTTCCTTAGAAGACAGGATTTTTAATTAGTTGAAAGTAGATGAGAGAAAAATCTAACAAATTCCTGAGAAACTTCACCTCCGATTACTTACCAACAAACCCTTCTCATCCTCAATTTCCCCAATAGAATTTCTGTTCTTATGCACGAAAGCAGAGAGATGAAAAAACTTTGTATTCCTGTCTCCCTCCTTTAACCATTGCACCCTAGAATTTTTTTTCCAATAGGCCTCCGCTTTGGCTTCCAAATTATGATACTTAGACAATAGAGATTTCTCCTTATCTTTCAAATCTATAGTCAAACCAGAAGACTCCACCTCTTCCTCCATCCTCTTCAAAGCTTCACTAATCTCAGATTTTTGTGCAAAAATGTTGCCAAAAGTCTCTTTATTCCAAACCTTCAACCTAAAATTTAAGAGTTTCAATTTTGCCACAAGTTTAAACATCGGATTACCTCTAAAATTACTTTGCCAACTCATCCTTACCTCTTCCTCAAGGCTAGGATGCTAAAGCCACATCTTAAAGAACCTAAAAGTTTTTCCACCTACCTCATTGTTTAGTCCAGTTTGAAGGCTAATAGGACTATGATCCGACCCGATTCGAGGAAGAGCCACCAAAAACCTAGCGAAATTTTGAAACCAAGACAGATTTATAAAAAACCTATCCAACCTGATTTGAATAAAATAATTCCCCAATCTCCTGTTTGACCAAGTGAAGAGGGATCCTCTTAATTTAATATCCATCAAATTACAGGAAGTTATAAAGTCAGCAAAGTCCTCCATACTATCTTTATAAACAGATGAGTATTAAAATCCCCACCAATTAACCAATTTAACTCATTACACTGACTACGAAAAAGACTAATATCAGCCCAAAGCGTTCTTCTTCCCAACACCAAATTTGGAGCATAAATATTAGAGCAAATCCACTCAAAACCATTATGTTTCTCTTTAAACAAAATAACAACATGATTATGAGAACAAAAAAACAACTTACCTTCTCTATCAATAGGATTCCAGAAAGTTACCACACCCCCTGAAGCACCCACCGACGACGCACTTTGAATCTCAGATCTAAACCAAACTCTATTCTTCACCTCCTTCATTTTATTAATAGACATCTTTGTTTCTTGAATTAAAAGAGTATCAGGCTTATTCTTCTTTCTAAAAGAGGAAAAAATATTCTGTTTATTACAGTTAGTTATCCCCCTTATATTCCATGAGATGACCTTCATTTCAATTTATTTGGATGCTTCACATAATGTGACTTTGCACATGGAGTTCACTTCATTAGAGCCATGTGACATGTCTGCTATATGATTGGGTGACAACAATTTTGCATAGGGTTTTGGGAGACGGCCTATTGAAGTGAATGGAGAAACATTCAATAATGTTATTAATATTCCCAAGGAAAATTTTATTGGTCCCTTCAAAAAAATCCTTAGAAAATGTTTGGCGAATATGTGAAAATTATCTTTTGCATGAATGACGAATATCAAGACATCATAACATCACTATAAAATATTCTACCAGCCGGTAGCATTTTCTATGCTACCGATCGAAAACTTACTATATCATGTCGGCTGGTAGCATAAACTATACTATCGAATGACTGTATTTAGGTAAATTTTTTGAATTCCTGTTTCACGGGAATGGTGAATTGACCCTAAAATTGACTTGCACCTCGAAAATTTTAGTGAACCGGTCCTAACTGGTACCCTAAAAATTCTCCAATTTCAAATTTCAAAAACCGTGATATTCATGAATTAATGAATATTCACCAATAAAATTTTCCCTGAGTATTATGTTACTATCAGCTAATCTCTTATCATTCTACTAGATTACTCACCTTAGTCAGGGCATGCGGGCCGAGTTCACTCTAGATTCAGTCTATGTCATAGAGCTACACAATGACACTATTATTATAGTGGGTGTAGATGATCATCAAACTCAGATATATTCCTTCTCTCACTTTGTCCCTTATTTAGATTCGTCTCGAGATTCACTTGTACTTGATGACACTTTTGATCTTCAGCACATTTCTGATGAGAACTTCTCTTATGACACAAATAACTATAGTAGTGATGGGGACCCACATCCACTATCTTCTTGTCACCTTCCAATTTTAAAGGATTTATTTCTTGATCCACCTACTTCTGGTCCACCTCAAAATTTTCAAGGAATAGGCATCTTGATTCAGGACTCATTAGACATCAAGCAGTCTTATACTCAGTTACAAGACCCTCCACATTATTTCTTTGATTCTGCATCAAATACATCATTCCTTCATGGAGAAGTTAACACTTCTATTGTGTATGAGGAGTTTAGTTCCTTAGATATGAACCACACCTTGGTTGGAGATCCATCACACACTTGGCACCTACCTTCACTTTTTTGTGGTGATCCACTCTTCACTACATCTACTTTTGAGGGTTGTTGTTCATTTTATGGTGTAGGTTCAATCTTGTTTCTTAATAGTTGATGTTTTTTGTAATAGAGAAAAGAACTACAATAATATCTACCAAGGAATTTAATGGTAAATATTTGTTCTCCGCAATCATTTTGAAGTGGAAATAGAAATTTGGAATGCTCGTACCCTAGTTTGAATTAAGCTTGACATAGGAGTTTAGGTTCAAGATGACCTCCTATGAGGTGGAGGAATTGCTGTATTTTGTTTTTACATGCTTCATTGTGCCATTTGTAATTGTTAACAAGCTTCCTTGTTTATATCCGGATTTGAAATACCTATTTTGTTAGAAAAAAATAATTATAGTGATCATGTCCATTCCCTCTGTATTGATGACATCCAATTTGAAAATCTATCCTGTACTGCCTGTGTTGTTATATTTATGCAACATGCCCTTTTGGTGACTCTACTTTCAATAGACCAATGTTGTGTGCAAGGATTCAATTCTTGTATTGTGCTGATTGATGTATTATCCTTATGGGTGGAGGATTGTGTAGTTGTTGGTGCCTTGTAACCAGAGCCGGTTTCTCAGGTGTATTCCACGTAGGGAGGATCAATGTGGTCAATGAAAAATGTTAGATGATGAATTATGTGATTGATATACTATGTTCCTATACAAGAGGGGGAAAACACAAATTATATTAGTCTTTTTTAGAAGTGACATGTGTGTCTATTCATGTTTTTTGTGTGCATAACGAAGTGGAGAAAAGTCAACTTGTGAAACTAACGTATATTTTTAAAAACAACATAATATAGATAAAGAGGAACATACAACATAATGTAGATAAATAGGAACATATGTAAAAAATATGGTATGTTGTTTCAATGTAGGAGTAAATGACTATTTTATTGGGGAACATTGTTTTATTCATGTGGACAAATGGGTAACAAAATTACGTTAGGTGTTACTTAAGTATAACATCTCTTAAGTACCTCTAAATAGTAAAACACAGAATTATTCAATCAACATATCTAATAGAAGAGAAGGCATTTAAAACAAAACAAGTTTTTAAAAAAAAAAATAAAGGTGTTAATTTGGAATCTATTGTTTATAGTCAAATGTAAATGGTGTAAGATATGGTGAGAAGGCAATGGGATATTAGAATTTTGCATAAATGTAATGGAAGGAAAATGCGTAACAATGAGAAAACAAGAAATAACAATCAAACTCAGCTTTATATTCAATATATAAGAGTTTTAAGTAGGATGTTAACAAGCTCAGTTGTTTGTACATTCAAGACAAACATGCATTTGAAGATACTTGTGGTTGCATATTTAAAATAGATAGCACTAGAAGGGTACAAAACGGTACATGGTATATTGAGAAATGCATTCTTGTGGTGATAATGGGCCATAAAACTCCAAGAGTTTATAAAATTTGGTGTTCAAGATTACATGATTTCTCCATTATGGTGAATTACATGTTTTGAAGGTCATTCTCAAATGAAGCTACAATGTAAATTTCTCCATTCCCATTTTGGTATTAGTCATAACCTATTTTTCATAGGAATTTTTTTATCCCTTGTAGTTGGAGATAGGTTTTTTCGACCTTATCCATGAGGTCATACATGATCAACTATTCATGTTCCTTGATTATATGGGTATTTAAAGGAGTGGTTGAGACAATGTTGGAAATGTTGTTACATTTCACAGTCACAGTTGATGCTAGACATTGCACATCTTCCAAAAGATCCTGTTGTTTGTACATTGCAGGTGTGTCACTTGTATGGTCATAATTGTTGCTTCCAATAGAGGGGACATAATCATTTGTATACATATCAACACTAGCTATCAGGTAACCATCGAAACATGGTAACTATTATGAGATGTTGGAGGTAGTGATCGATATTGAATCAGATATAAGTATCAACTCATAATGTTTCGGTGCAGGATCCATACTATAGCCATGAAAGAATAAAATATTGATATTTGATAATTACTTCCAATAATAATATGTTATATTAAATAAAATATTTTTAATATTAATATTAAAATATTCATATTTTAAAAAACTAAGAAATATATCAAATAATATATACCCTTAAAATAATTATTAATATAATACTATTAAATTCAATTAACATGGCCATGACTGACATATACTGCTGAAGCAAGTGTTAAATAAGATAATACAAACACTCTGAATGACATTTCCATCTGGATGATAAGTGGAATAATTTAGGAGACTTGTGATGCAAGGAGTTACATTCCTGCTTGAGATAAAAGCAAAATGCTTACCGTGGATAATCTACACGAGATTAGTGGAAATGGATTCAATCAAATGGTTGCAATAGACACAATTTCCCTATTCTAAAATAGAGAATAGGATTTTTTTTAAAATGATAACAAAAACATTGAAAAATCATTTCAGACTAAACCAAAGCATAAGATAGAAACAATATTGCATAAAGTAGTATGTTTGATCACCCTAATTGCATTAATTCATATTGTGAAATTATCATTAAAGATAAAAATGTTGGTTGACATAGATTCAAAATGTTAAATTAAATAAGGATTTAGAGCTTGAGAATTCTAAATACATGAAATTATTTTACAAAGTTAGATAGATTTTTGTAGGTGAAAGTAACAAACATCAAGAAAAAGAAAATTTTACCAGTAAACTTCTCTGAATGAAATATTCTTTTTTCTGTAAATCATCAACATTTTAAGTTCATTTCTTCAAGGATTTTTTTAGAACAATATGCTTTCAAAGATGGATCCTTCATATGAATTCTTGAAATCTGAGTGGGACTCCCATTTTTTATTTTATTTTACCCCCAATTTCAAAACAAATCAACATTATTTCTTCATACTCTACTAACAATTAGAAAGGTTAAAACATGTTAAAATAGAAAACAAAAGTATCATGTAGAATTTCAACCTGCTATGAATAACATTTGTCAATGATAATGCTTCCAATATTCATGATTCAAAATGTTCTCTTATTTTACAGTTATAAATACTAAAAAAATAGGTAACATGAACTCAAATGAGAGGCCCTAACATAAAATCATATCATTAAAAATTTCCCAAATGATCTATCTCCCTTTAAACATGAGGCCAATCAGCAAGTATAAAGCCTTTAAATGCATATATAAAAAGTGTAAAAGTTTCCTAAATGTTTACCAAGTGTTTAACTAAATGAATGATTGGTATTATGCCTCATTACGTATCATAATTGTATCTTATAGAGAAAATAATCACCCTCACAAATAAATCATTGTGTTTTACCCAAATTTAACTACTAGGTTTTAAACATAAACAATTCACCTTCGCTATTACACATTTCCATAGAGATCCAAGAAACTCAAAAAATATGAAATTTAAATTATTGATGATTATGAGATTAAATTTTCAATTTAATTAGAATTCTAATGAGACAAGACATAACATTTATCAAAAGCAAGCCAAAGTAAATTTTTAAAAAATCAAATGTTATGAATTTTAAGTAAAGCTATAGAGGACACCCATGAATGTGAATACAGAAACGTAGCACCAAGATTGTGAAGTCCGAATTGCAATGAAAACCTTTAGCCTTCTTAGAATTAGGCAGCCAAAGATTTTAATAGCAAAAAGATATACCAAACATGTATTCCCATGGTTAGAAGGAATAGATCACACACGTTGTTGTTTTTCCATGTAATCCAGATGAAGCACTTGTCACAGGTCCTCTGTAAAAGGGAACTAAAGACTTGTTAGGAATTCTTTGGTTTAGTGCATAACACAAGTGTTTATATTTACCTATGGTAAATTAATCAATGTGAAATGTAATATGTTAGTGGGTAAATATTGGTTAGTAAGTTAGAATAATAAAATAGTTAGTATTGTTTTGTTATTATATTTTTTTATTGTTAAAGCCATTTAGGAGAATTGGTTTCATGAGAAAGCAGGATTTGTTGGTATGTTTTTTATTCATCCATTCCTATATAATGGAGTCATATGTAACTGAGAAGATTGAGCAGTTCTATGTTGGAATACTAATAATATATTTATGTGGAGTTCAAGTTTGTTTAATCTCTATGATTCCTATGTATGAAATATGAGTTTGTAGATCCATTAATGGTGTTTTGATTTTATAAAATAGAGCATAGATTTCATTTGGTATCATATCAGGGTGAGGATCTAAAAAAATGGAAGTTTGAAGACAACTGGAGAAATTTGTAGACAAAAATGAAGATATGGTGGCTGGTAGTTTTACGCAGGATGTCGACATTGATTTCTAAAAATTACAGTCAGTTACCACCGATTTTCCATACTCTCCACCGATCCCAGTTTCTGTGAAGGTCCTGGTTGCCATCAACCAAACCAATCATCGTCAATTGTTGACAGTCACCACCGAATCTTGAAGAAAGATGTAGACTCTGATTAAACTCTATCATCCTCTATGTTATATCAGTAAGTTAGTGTGTCTTATGTTTTCAAATATTTATTTGTTGAGTTAATAAAAATATCTATAGTACCAATAGATAAGTTCAATGGTGTCAATTTTCACACATGGAAAGTGAAAATTTAGATGCAACTTATGATTACAAATTTATGGAGGATTGTAAATAGATAAGAAAAAAACCATTAGTTACAAATAAAGAAGAAGAATGGAAAACAAGGGATGATAAAGCAAAAGCCATTATTGGCTTAGGTCTTTCAGATTCTGAATTGCACTATGTTGAACTTGATAAACCATCAAAGGAAATGTGGAACAATCTAAGTAAGTTATTTAGTGCAAAAGCAATCAATGCAAAGTTTTCCTTAAAACTTCAATTGTTTAGACTCAAAATGGATGACGGGGTCACCATGTCTAGTCACATTAATGATTTCAGATCACTCACTAGATAATTAGCAGAAGTTAATGCTCTTGTTGACGACGAGGATGCAAAATCCATATTATTGAATAATTTACCTCCCACATACAACAATGTAGTTTTTACTCTTGGATAGATGTCTTCTAAAACTCTTGAAGACATGGTTTCAAATCTCCTATCTGAAGAGAAAAGAACTAAATAAGATGTAAAAGAAGAAAAAACCCTATATACAAAAAGGAAAAATAGGAACTTTACTAAAAATTAAAGTGAATTGGAATACTTATATTGTAAGAAAAAGGACATACTACTAGATTATGCAAGGTAAAAGCCAAATATCTACTTATTGGGAAGATTACAAATGAATCTAATGTAGCCACTGACAAAGACTCATCAGGAGAAGATGAACCCACACACGAGGAATGCAGATATGTTTTTGATGATCTCCTCTTCTAAGCAATAACTAATTGGATGTTTGAGGCAACATAGGATAGAGGAAAAACAACGTCCTCTCGTCAGTTACCTACGACGGGGCCACATCATTGTTTTGGTGACATATGTGTGTGTTTCTTTTTTTATTTCTACATGGTGTGTTGATTTCAGATTTCATTATGTTGTGTTATGTAAAATTAACATTATGGGGGGGAAATGACACAATGTATTTGTTTTTTATGGATGAATAATTTATGCACTATCATGGATTTTGATATGTAATCTCCTGAAGAGAAACAATGATGAGATCCAAGAAATTTACCGTAATATCATGATATTGTGGTTGTTGGATCCACTGGAAAACCATCTATAGTTGTGGTTGTTAGTAATCCACTGGAAAAAATATCTATAGTTGTGGTTGTTAGTAATTCACTTAGAAAACTATATTTGGTGTGGTTGTTGGTAACCCACTTGGCAAACCATCCAAAGGTGTTGATATTTTCCTTGATACCATCCAGATCACGAGCAACATGGAAGCAATAGTTGTAGTACACAGGTATTTTCCCCCATGTTTGCACTAAGGGGGGAATGTTAGGAATTCTTTGGTCTAGTGCATAACATAAGTGTTGATATTTACCTATGGTAAATTAGAGAGGGTATGAGCACAAAATAACCACAATAATTGTATATATCATAGTAAGCTATTACAATAGCTATTATATAGCCATGGAGGTAGGAAAACTACCTCCTACAAACCAGGGAACAAATAATTCTTTTATGATATTACATGTATAACAATTATAACAATTATAACAATTTAACTAACCAAAAATATAACTTACTGATATGTACGCACTAATATTATAGTTTTCATAACATTCCCCCATTAGTGCGAACATGGGAAGAAAGCACATCTCAAGGACTGGAAACAGAATCGTATGCCCTACATACTATTGGCTTGGATCTTGCTACACATGACCAATCTGCTTCACCACAGTTATTCCCATATCAGATGATCACACTTCCATCGATTCACCTACATATGCAAACTACACAGTTCCAGCTTTCACTTCAAGTGAACGCTCTTTCACCATCCGATCGATGTTATAAGTAAGACAATCAAAGAATCTCTATAGTCAAAGGATCACTCTCCAGTTCAGCTACCCTTCTATACGATTATTATCAGATTCCAAAATTCACATCCTCCACGTTTCAAACATAACAAGGGAATGAAACCAAACACCACTTGAAGAAAACAACTGAAATCTGGAAAAAAATTCACACCACATTCTGTAAGAATCACAACATTCCTAATTGTAGCCACTATTGTCGATCGCTGCCGCTCGATCTCAAACAACATAGGAAAGTTCCACTGCCACTAGAAGTTACCCTCAAATTTAGCCGTTTAGGCGCAGAATGGAAATGGAACATTGGTGTTATGTTCCCCCCCACAATGTAAAATTTCCATTTATTCACACAACCCGGAGCATTGAAAAGAAAATCAAATCAAACTAAAAAAGAGATGCCACCATAACAAAATGTGGCCCTGTCGTTGGTGACTGACGAGAGGCGTTGATTGCCCTCCATCTTCTGTTGCCTCCGACCGCCAGTTTCATGCTGCTAGCTCAGCTGGATTTGGATTTGAGTATTTTTGAACAATTCACCCCATAAGATGGACGTCGTGTACAAGAGAAAATGCATCCAATTATTGAAAACTGAGGCAATTTTTTTTATATTTTTCAAACTTTTTACAATGATATAATTTAACAATGTGACCAACTCTTTTGAAAATTGACTATTAACTTAATTTTGACGTGACTCTTAAACATAATAATATTACTAATCCTAAGATGGCCTATCCTAAGATAACTTATTGAAATTAAAAAATCAACTTCCATCTTATCTACACAAAAACAAACTTAAATGCGAGATTTATAATGTCTCGTGGAGAGTTCAATTAAATGAATACTCTACAAAAATAACTCCTTATATGAATTATATGAATTGGAGTTTTGACGCTGATGAACAACAAAATAAATATCAAACCTAAGCTGATAACAAGTATTTATAACAGATTGACAAGGATTTGGAACTTCCACATACACGATGAAGTCGAAGACATGAAAGAATCAAACTCGCAGGTTTCTAAGACAAAATATGAACAAAATTGACGATGTTTAGGGGAGTCAACACAGTGCACAAAGATGACCGACTGAAATCTAATTAGGTAGTGGTGCTTCAAAAGATTTGATTTGCATAAGACGTATATCCACTGAGTTCAGAGTTTGGATCACCAATTACCATCAGTAGAGTTGTGGCATGTTTGATCAAATTATTGTGAAGGCTAAGACATGAGGCTAAGTTAATGCAAACAAAATTAATGAAGGAGACACGTGGTGTGTGCTGGTGATGTGTTGATTCATTTTTAAAAGACTCAACCAGATCTCTTTGTAGATAAAACAATACACAACCAAATTGTGTTGAGGCAATAGAAGGTCTCCAACACTATCTATTCACTCTGATATTAGTGCATAGATGTAGGAATAAAAGACTCTCCATTCTGATACGTTATATTTTTTAATATCAGAAATGCAAAAGTAAATCAGAGTATTTGAGGATCAAACAATATTGATCTAGACAAAATTGGAGTGAATTAAGGATATTGATAGAATCCAACGTGCTTGCTTCTACAGCTTCATGAGCATCTAGATGCCTTTTCTTTCAGATTAAATTAAAACTGTATACGATCACTGCAAACTATGGCAAAGAATAAAGAAACTATAATCTTCTGTCACTAGGAGCAATTCAAATTTCATTTCATTTCTCAATTTTAATTCTCAAACAACCATTATGCCCAAGATGAATGCCACTCTGATAACAAATGAGGGCATGAGCACAAAATAACCACAATAATTACATATATCATATTAAGCTATTACAATGGCTATTATATAGTCATGTAGGTAGGCAAACTACCTCCTACAAACCATGTAACAAATAACCCTTACAGTTATAACATTATAACAATTTAACTAACCAACAATATGACCTATTGATATGTAATCACTAACATTATAATTTTCCTAACAATTAGTTGATGTGAAATGTGATATGTTAGTGGGTAAATAGTGTTTAGTAAGTTAGAATAATAAAACAATTAGTATTGTCTTGTTAATATATTTGTTTATTGTTAAAACTATTTGGGAGAATTGGTTTAATGAGAAAACATAATTTGTTGAGATGTTTGTTATTCCTCCAATCCTATATAATGGAGTCATATGTAACCGAGAATATTGAGTAGTTCTATGTACAGTAATAATAATATATTTGTGTGGAGTTTGAGTTTGTTAAATCTC
>JAHRHJ020001316.1:0-26068 GCA_019776745.2 Taxus chinensis
TCTACACCTTAGGTTACATCACCACTCCCTCTTTTCATCTTGTAGTGGTATACCCTTTAGGCTAAATCGTCACCTATTTTCTATCATCACGTATTGATATATGCTTATGGATTCATCACTCATCCTCCCATCCCATAGTGATATATGCTTAGTGCTAAATCATCACACATCATATCATCTTATAGTGATATACACTTAGGATAAATCATCACTCATCCATTTCACAAGTCATGATATACGCTTTGGCTATAGGGTTCACACACCTATCCCTCCACATGATGCATATCATCATCACCATTACATATACATACTCATCACAGGATGCACTAGACACAACAACCACTACTCGACTATTTCTTGATGACACACTCTCATTTACATTTCATTCTTGACTGTTGAGGGGCTAAACCAAAATGAACCTCATTTCATAAACTTCCATTCACTCGGGGGGCATGCGACTCATATCATTCCATCTTGCATTCCATTCCATCCATCCACAACATACTGCATTATATGGTTGCATTATATTCTTTCTTACTTTTGGTGTTACATGATCACTTTATTACACATGCTAGTTTGATTACTTGATATGTAATTTATCTATACCATCCACACATGCACGTTCACACCTTATTTTAGTTGTGATCACAGATACTCTTACATTACTGGATGTCTCACCTTCTACCCTTCCTATTCTTTAATCCACGTTGATAACTGGGTGCTATTGCTATACATGTAGCATCTTATATTACTTTTATACACACTTTGACATATTGGGATTAATCTAACATTAATTATTCCATGTGCAAGCACTTGTTTTGATTCCATTTCTATGACTCCTTAAATATTTATTGCTTTTTCCATTGTTTGCCATTGCGGGCCTTGCCCTATGTTTGATGTGCACACTTGTTTGTTGTTTGCAGCCACGACAGCCTTGCATGTCTTGTGACCTAGTGTGTGATTTCCCATGTTTACATCCCACTTTGTGCAACTTACTTGTCTTCTTACATGTTTACACTACTTTACGTGGTATATTTTACATTGTTTGTGTAGTTTACGCACTAATTTCTGCATGCATGCTTTTTTACATTTGTCTTTGGCTATCCTTCTTGTTTGTGCATTCCTTGGTTTCTACTAAGCGCTTTCCCCCTTTCACCCAAGGGGTTACAACAGGTACAGTGCAATTGGTCCTCTTTTGGGGCCACATGTTTTCTATTAGCAACATTGCATGCACCCCCAAAGGGGGGGCATCCTTTGGGGTTATATACTAACACATCGTATTTACACTGATTGAGTTCACTGCACTTTCCACCCTTGACATTGTGGGTTACATACAATGAGTAGGTTTAGACCAGTCTATGAACCCCATACAAAGTGGCTTTTACAGGACATGGTTTATTTAGCATTTTTGGGAAGAAGTTACAAACTTGGAGGTTATAGTGGGTGTGCCTCTCTACACTACTTTGCCCAGTGGTGTCGGATCACCCAAAAAACCAAGACAATACAAAGATCTCTTACACATTTTAGGATAACAGTTAGAGTTTGGAGGACACAAAGCATTTCCTCCCTACACTTCTTTGGCCTAGGGTGGCGTTAGATCACCCCAAAAAATCATAGTATAGGATATCCTTCTACACTCTCTCTCGACATGGATCAGGTGCACATGTTCCATTTACCCTTACATTTACATTTTTCATTTACATTAGCGTATTTTACATACACATGCATCTTTTACCTAATGTTTTTACACTTACATACATACATATTTGAATACTTGATCATTTCCTCCATGCAGGTCCGACTATATGAGAAACAAGAATTCAAATTGGGGGAAACAACATAAATAACAATGACACCGACAATGACAACACACTGTGACGGCACTTGCCTTTACTAACCATTTAGGTACACTACACACTGTAGCAGCTACACACGCATTCTGCCCTAGGTTCACTCTCATCACTTTTTTATGCACATTTTTCATCTTTAGAATCCACTCCTCCACTTTTATTTTTTGTCATTCCACGCTTTGATTCTAGTCCCTCGGCGTGTTTTATACTACACTCTTCATGGATATCAGGTATGCATCTCTATCTACTTTATGTTACCGAGCTTTCCACTCACCAACATAAAGTGGGGGCAAAATGTAGTCACAAAATCATGCACTTTAGAAATTTATTTATCCCAGTCTCATACTACTATTTAGAAGGTTCTTCAAGTGAAGAAAGTACTAATTAATCCCGTCCTTTTGGCCATATTCTTTACCTTTTATTTCGTGATTTACCACGTGTATTTCCCATATACCTATCACCTATTTCTGACATTTCCACGTCATTTTAGCCTCAAGCTAGGGCACCCAGCTTAGTACTAGGGCACCCCATGGTGCCTGGTCCCACCTGGGAGTGCCTTAGATCTCTTTTACACTTTCCTGCCACTTTTAGGCCTCTTCTAGCCATTTTAAATCTTTATCTTTCTTATGGTCGGCCTTTTTGCAATCGATTGCGAAATTAAAGCAAGAGAACCCTATAAATATAAAGTTGTGAGACCATAATAAGGGACCTAACATCATCTACTACTATAAATACATCTAGAGTTGTATACATCTATTGTCACTTGGACATCCACATAGCTCCATCATCAAGGCTAGGAGATCTGCATCAACACACACATTCATAGGGGGAGGGATTCTATTCTATTCCATGCACACATTTATTACATTTTCTACATTTATTATTGCTCGCTACTTCACAAAGTGTGACTGACACAAGAGCACCTAGGGCACGACACACACACACACACACACACACACACACACACACAAGAACTACATCTAGGTTTGAAATGTAGTGCAACACTCAGTTAATAAGCCCACTATTGTCGAAGATGAGGTCAGTCTGACCCATTCATTTGCATCTTTATTTTTTTAGGATTTTGATACTTCCTTTTGGTATTTTGAAAGTCATTTCTTCCTCTTGGAATATTTGGAGAATTTGGCACAATATAGGAAAATTGAAGTGCGACAGTAGAGAATATTATCAGGAAGACATTTTACCAGACCACTACCAAGACTAGGTTTTGAGGCTTTTTTACAGAGACTAGGGCACCTATTATACTAGGGCACCCCATAGGCTTGTGGGTGCCCTATCCTGAGGTTATGCAATCCAATACCTTACATCTTCCAGATCTATCCTTTTGGGACTTCTGAGTGATCGTTCCTAATTTCTGAAATTTTCTGTTCATCACTGCGACAACTCTCTAATCATCGATTATCAGCTAAGTTCTTTCCTTACTCCCTTTGCACATTTAGGGTTTTATTTCCATTTAGTATGATTATTTACTTAAATATTTCTTTCTTAGTCATTTACATTCCATTTTAGTTGTTCATAGCTTAGATTAACTATTAGATATACTTACTTAGTTTAGTTTAATTTTAGTTAATCAATAGTTGAATTGTGGCTCATAGAAGGGAATCCCTCTTAGTTCCTAAAATTGGTATTATAATGATTTTATAACCATCAAATGGATATGATAAAAATGGATAGCATCTATTCATTCAATCTCTCTCCTTCAACACCATCACATCAAATCAAAGATTTTTTTGTACTTCAACATGTCAAGGTCACTATTGATCATTTGGTGAAAAGTCCATCACCCTGTGCGAGAAAGTTATCTCATTGTGCACACCAGGTGCATTTCTATGTAATAACATATATGAGAGGCACCTGGCAGTGCTCTTTATTACAAGATTATAAGGGTACCTAATCAGGCTACATAGACAGTTTATCAGTTTAGAGTGATTCCCTAAAGAGTACTATTTTTGAAATACTGAAGTTTAGACTAAGATGCTTCATAAAGATTTAGGTATTGGTCAAATGATCAAGAGTTCAATGGAGTGCTATCTCTACAAATTAGGTCATAACATCTTTATCCTTCTTCATTCTGCATCTTTCTTTCTTGAAACCTAAGGTTCTCACCTCTCTCTACTTTCTAATTCTCCATTGTAAATTTTAATCTTCTTATGGATTTTGTTCCTCATTCTTAAGTGAACTATGTTGCCACATATGTTACAAATTCAGATCATTTCATTATAGAAAATACCTGAACATTTTGAATCATCGGATCAAGAAAACATGAAATAAATTTAACTTACTTTTTCTTTCCTAGAAACTCAATGTGAAAGGTCACAAGTGGTGGGACTATGAAAGTTCATTAAAGCAGGGGGTACATGGAAGTAACATATTGCATTGGTTAAAATTTTGGATGAAAAAATTGTTTTTTATGGCTTCTCCATTCTAAAGACTTTGGGACCTAAGTTATATCCTTTCTATGGTCAATATCTTATATTGTCTTACTACAAGAATCTGACAACTAAAATTATTCTACCCTCCTTGATCTTATGTTTACTCTCCATGTCTCAACATTAAACCATGAAGTTGCACTTCTTATGAAAAATTATGTCAACTAAACTTACACCCAATTTACTTGTGTTTTGTTCCTCTTTCCTTGATCATGGTGTCTTCTTATTGTTAACTTGGAAATATTATAGTTTTCCTTGTGAATAATCAGTGTTCTATTTATTTGATATAAATTTATCCTACCCACTTTCTCCCCTCTGCTAGGCCTGGCTACATCTCACATGCAGGATTCTTTCCATCAACTCCTTTTTACACATGATTTTAATCCTAATAGGTTTCCTACCCTGATCAAATTTCAGTCAAATAGGCCACACACGATGGTTAGAGTAGTTTATGATATTTCATGTTTTCACATAAATGGATTTTTCCCATTCCTCTAAAGTAAACTTGGTTTTATGAGCTCATTACCTTCTTAGAGATGTATGGACTCAATGAACCTCACCCTATAGGCATTTTTGTCCTGGTATGAAAAATACTATTTTGTCGACACATTGGTTCTTTCCTCACTTTAATTTATTCCCACACACTGATTTGGAAGGGCTAATCAACGAAAATTCTAAATTATGCTTGAATACATAAGAACAATTACTTAAACATTATTTTTCATTATTAAAATTTCATCAAGATTTCATTTAGTACATGTTCCTACTATCTTAAAACCTCTTTAAAATTTGGACTTAGGTTATATAATTCGACCCTAATTTTGACTTCTATATAGTCCTATATATTAACAATCCTTAGCAACTCTATTTTCAAATGAAATAATGGACTTTTTAAATGGCATTCTCATTTTCATCTCGTCATAGGTTGTCCTTTTGGATACTCTAATTTGGTAATAAGTTTCAAACAAGAACACTTTGGAAAACCTGGATATTTGACTATACCTCACTCTTGTTATCATAAATGCCACTTCCTTTACCATACTCATTACTTAGCACTTTCTGAAGTCCATTGTCCTAGCTTGTTCATCCTAAGACACCTGCTTCATATCAAATTTTTTTGAGAATGTAATGTATTAAACTTTGAGACAAACATCAATTTCCTTGGCACAGCTCCAAAATCTTATTTGCTAGCATGATTTTCTTCTCCTAGTTCAAGGCCATATAGTTTGATTAGTTTCATACCATACATTGGGTCATTGACCTTTTTGTATGGTCTTAAATTGAAATGTGCTTCTAATTTTTGGCACTTTCTAAAGTCATTATTCATTCATTGGGATATACTTCATCTCGATTGGCCTTTAAGATAAAAAAATTATGAAGTCCTATATAAGCAAGACAAGAAAATATTCTTCATTTGCTAAAACTCCTAGAGTTGCTTCTAAGGATATGAACTATAGAACTCACTCACATACACTTATAAAATGCATCCAATGGATTCACAAATATTGTTGGAATTTCAATCTACAGATCATTAAGGTAATACCCACATATGTTCAAAGCTACATAAAAATGTCAAGTGCATCCATATCACTCTCATCTAAAATAATGGAAAACCTCTCTCCAAAGTGATTACCATCAAGAGGCCAAGTCTAAAACTAGATTTCTTTCAATGGAAAAAGTAATTCCAGCAATTATCACAATCTGATCTTATTATCACATGTTAGGTCCAAATGACATGAATTTTGTGGCCTCTTTGGTCAGTACATACCATCTTATGGGAATGGGGTTCCCAAACCATTCTAATTTATAAGTTTTGTAAGACTCTTAATCCATGGATAGGGGGTTTGAGGTAGATGATCATACGCATAATTAGATATGATTGCTACCATGTGTGATCAACTAGGGTTTGAAAATGTCACATTTAAAAAATACAGGAAGGTACCTGTACGTACCCAAAATTGTAAGGTACTGTACTGCGGAATGGTGTAACAAGTGCCCCAATGATGATACAGGTCTCCTCGCAAGGTGTTCGGGATCCAGAAAGAGCTCCTCAAATATGCGTTAACATCCCGCATGCCCCGCTTAGCCCCCGCGTGCTTTGTTTTTCCCTATTTTTCCTCTTTTCTTTGGCTTTTTGGTCTTCAGTGACGAAACCGCCGCCCTGAAGGGCGGCGGTCCGTGACCGCCGCCCTGAACAGGGCGGCGGTCCTGTAACCGCTGCCCTGAGCAGAGCGGCGGTCCTGTGCGCGTTTTCCAGAACGCTCTTTTGACGTGACCCGCGTGAAATATCATGACTCACCAGCTTTTCTTGCCGACTTGGGCATGCATTAATGTTTTTGGTCCCCTGGAATAGTTTTTTTCCTTTGTTTATTGTTTAGGAGTTCAGTTTGGATTTGATGGTTTTTGGAGTGTTGGAATTCCTATAAATATGGTTTGTGCACATGCAAATGGCCACCATTTTTTTCATTCCAACTTTCTTATTTGTCAGTGATTTGGTCTTTTTAGTTTGCTTAGGATTGGTAAGCATAGTTTGTTGCAGGTTTGTTTCAGTTTTGTGTTGCCTGGTAAGCCACATATCCAACTTGTGTATGTGCACATTACTTTGGCCCTCTGAGTTTTGCTCCAAAGTTTTCTTTTGAATTTCTTGTTACAGCAGATTTAGTTTTCCTTTGCTTAGGATTCTTAGTTTTCTCATTGAGTGCTTTGGTTAGTATTGTGTTGCAGCTGGTAAGCCACATATCCAACTTGTGCAAGTGAAAACATTATTTGGGCTACTCATTTTCACTTCAAATTTCACCATTTTCAGTTTGGTCTTCTTAGTTTGCTTAAGATTGGTAGTTTAAGTCCTGTTGCATGTTTAGTTAGCATTTGTCAGCTGTTGGTAAGCCACAGATCCAACTTGTGCAAACAGTATTATTGTTTTGGAGTAGAATAGCTTAGGCAGCCATTAAAGTTGCAGGTTTTGCTCTTCATACAGACTAGTTTCAGGTTCTGGATGCTTTTGTTGCATGATTCGCAGTAGACCCCCGCTAGGAATTGCATAGGCCAAGCTCTGTACTCTTGCGCTATCCCTCTCCTATCCGCATTCTATTCTGTCTGCATTCTGAAGGCTGTCCATTGATCCAAATATCTATTCCTGTTGATGCAAGCATTCCACGCTTTTCTGGATTCACGTGAGCACAAAGAACGAGGAGATCATACTGAGGGGACAAGAACACACACACCATCGGATTCGCCACTTTTCTGCGAAATCCAGGTTCCATCTTTCAAAGTTTTAGTTAGAACTTATCAAATAAAGTAGTTAATCACTTTATTTCAGTTATTTCCATTCTCGATATTGCCAGGGAAGTTGTGGGGATTGATAGTTTCTGAGAAACTATGATTCATTCCTCACTTCTGAGGTAGGATCGAGAATCTTGCAAATAGATTAGTTATTTCATTGTTTAGAATAGATATACAAATTGCATAGACAAATAGCTACACTCGGCTATTTTGTTTGTTTTACATTATTAGTTTAGTTGTCAATTCTAAATATTTTAAATAGCTACTTTCTTATAAATTGCATCAGAAAATACAAAAAAAAAGAGAATTATATATGCTAGATATAGTGTAGTTAGATTTTACTTTATTATAGTTTGTTTCATTACTGCTTTTGCATGACAATTACGGGACCTAGGGAGCCCAGGGAATACATTTTCGAGCCAATCATGCCTCAGCCCAATCTCATAGTGGCAATAACTGACATAGATCAAAACCTTAGGATACAAGTCTTCCAAACAACAACAGACTTCCAACAGATCAGGTCACAGTTGAGAGGATTAAACATAGAAGACGACCAAGCACACACATTTTGGTCAAATCAACCAAACTACAGGTTATCCTAGGAAAATATCCACATGACTGTAGAAGGACTTGAAAGAGAACAAATATTTGGTTGTGATCCTTTAGTTCCACAGCCAGACGCAGGAGATACCCTCATAGACATAGATACCAGCTTAAGAATTCAAGTTGCTAGAACACCTGTGAGGTATTCTGAGAAGATCGCACAATTATTGGTTTTAAACATAGAGGCTGAGAAAGCATACGATTACTGGATACTAGGGATTAGAACTTGATCTCGTACATGACCATAGCAGGTCCACAACAACCAAGAGTCTACGGTTGTGATCCACAAATCCCGCAGCCCAACGAATCCATAAGAGAATTAGACATAGATACTGGCCTACGTACATTAGTATTTCAGATCTACTCCGATTCCACCTATCATCATTCAACAGTTATCCCTACTAGACACAATAGCTAACGAAGCTAGAGAATTTTGGACTAGGCCAGAGAATCGTCCATAGAGTTGACTATATTACCATCCACCATATGACCCTATCAGGAGAAATACACGAAACCATCCCAGGTCATTTTCCACGTATCCCACAACCCATAGATCGAATCACGCCAGAGCTCGATATTGATTGGAGCCTTCGAGCAGTCATCCTTCGCTGATCGATCTATCACACCAGTCCAGGTTAGAAGGGCCTTCTTTGCCTTAGATTCACAAATACCATTAGTGCGTGTCGAAGACATTAGATTGCCTAACTAGTTTTCACATTCTCTGCATATTCCACCTCCACCAGCTGTCTCGGCACCACCTCGGGAGGTCGGGTACGTGGAAGAGTCACTTGTTGATTCTCATGCTCGCCTGTCACTTTTCCGACGTACAAAATTGGTGAACCCAACATGAAACAAACAAAATTAGTAAAGCTGACGTCTTCCTACCTTCTCATTTGAGTATTACGTTTTACTCTTCTCTTCCGCCTCAGCTTTCAAATCACCTTCGCTCCTTCCCATTATTCTGCGGGTATTCATATACCCCCCGAATATGTCAGGATTCGATGCATATGGCAGACCCCTCTTGGGTCTTGAGGCATACTATGCCCAACAGAATAGACAATCATCACCCTCACTCTCAATGTGGGGTGACAACTATTCAACTAATCAGTTGTCAACACAAACACCAAGAATCAGATATAGTTCGTCCATTTTCCAAACAAAGAGGAGTTGGAGCAGTTTTTCCTTGCTCAAACACAAACAGAGCCTTCAGGCTCGAAACAATATGATGTTAACTGGAGAATCTGCTTCATCTCCTCAGGTATTACTTAGACCACAAATTAGTAGACAATCAGATCCATACCTCAGTTCTAGATGACGAGTACTCAATACGTTATCCTAGGAGTGAACAACGCTCTCAAGGCATGTACCCACCTGTAGGAGGTTTACAATACAGCCCGAGTTCTCTCTTCAAGAAAATACCCCTATACCATCACGTATGGAAAATACTCTCAGAGAAACTTGGCAAGATAGTGATCAGTTCATAGTACAGGATATCACATTGCCTATACAAAGCCATGATATACAACAAACAGCCACCAAGGCAACGAATATCGTTGACTTCACCAAAGCGAAGTCATTTCAACTTTAGGTAGAAAGGGTTAGAGGATTAGAACTATTCCCAAGCAAGTCAAAATTTGCCACAATTTGCAAAATAGGAAAAAGTTGCAATCCTCCGCGCCATCCTGAGCCAAGTAGATCTCCTCACAGGAGTAGGCATGTTAGGCATGCCTCCTCAACTCAATATACCCACAAATCAAAGATGCCAACTAGACCCATTTTCATCGCTAAACCAGTTCCTCCGTGGAATCTAGTACCAAACAACCATTCATGGAAAATAAATGATAGCTCCCTAAACATCATCCTCCAAATCACCACAATGGAGATACTAATGTTCTCATCTCCCGGCATGTTCAGGACTCAATGTACAGGTGGGTGTTTCCTTATGCCCCTACCCAATGCATACGTTATGCCATATCAACAACCCATTGCCACCACCCCTCAATAGGCACCATCAATGGTTGAAACTGTATGTGATAGGGACTTATTCAGAATATTTAAAGGAAGCCCTCCTAGAGTTTCGCCATACGAAGCGTTATGCTTCCAAGAAGCCTCTTCCCGGAATTTACCCAAATACAAAGGGAGGGAGATCCAAATGCGCATAGTCAAAGCTTACGCTACAGCCATTCGAGAACTACTCCCTTGGGATGGGGTTGTTGCTAAAATATTCCCCCAAAAGGTGACCAGGAAGGGATTTCCCTTGATTGGTATTATAGAATACCTAAAGCTTCCATACATTCATTCAAACAACTCGTGTCAGATTCATCAAAGCTTTTGACATGAACAAACTTGTTAAGAACAGGAATCAGGGAGTTCTCTACACATCAAGGAAAAAGTTCCAAGCACAACGAATCATGACTGAGCCCATTTCATCCAAAGGTGGTTAATCACAGTCCTTTATTCATCGGCAAGTGTCCAAACATGGATCAAATGGAACTATGTGATTTATTCCTTCATTCAAATGCTAGTAGCAGAGAAGTAAAGGAAGAAGTCCAGAAGTTCCCACTAAGGACTTATGATGAAGTACTTGAGATGCTCTGCGAATACATCAAGCAAGCAATACTTGATAGTGGCCATGTAAGACGTATGGAGCAAACGGATGAGGTTAATCGCCCCCTATCAGAGAACTACAAAATCCCACCATAAGCGTCAATCAAGGACCTAAAATCCTTAACAAAAATCGGTAGGAGGTGTAACAACAGATGGGGTAACTGACCAGCCCAAGAAGGTAAATGTATGTCAATACTCCATCACAAACAAACGAACCAAACTGGAAACATTGTATTTAATTATTACCCCTTTGTTGATCAATACGTTGTTTGGATTGTTGAGAGAGATCCACAACGACTTACAAGTTGAAATCCCATACAAGGGTCCAATTGTTTATATAGAGAAAATTGGATGCATTTGAGTGTAGTTTCAAATGGGACCAATGTCATACACCAAAAAACAACTACAAACTTTAGAAGTAGGCTCAATAGTTAAAAGGATGCATGCCAAGCAATGGATCACATGAAGAAGAAAGGGTGTAGAAACCAAAGGAATTAGAACCAGAACAGCTTTTGAGGTGATCAGATGCATTAAAAATTCGGGGTCATGAATCAACGAAGAACGTCTCATGAACTGAATCTGCATGAAGAGTCTGAATATATAACTTAGAATCCCTGAGAAAAGAGAGAAGAAAGTGTAGTCGATTCAAGGAGATTTTAAGAGAAGAAAATGACTTAGAGAAGCTATTGAATCATCTAATGCTAATGAACTAGAGACGATCAGAGAGATGTGCAAGGAAAGAATATACAATCAAATGATGCTGATTTTTTGAAGAAAAGAGAAAGGAGAAGATGAGGACAGAGTCATTGCAGGGAGGAAGAAAGAAGAAGCGGAAAAATAAAAAGGATCTAGTGCAGAGAGAAAGAGAAGAGCTATGACCAGAAGGAGATAATACTATCATATGAGGAATTGATGTGTAGAGAAAAGGAAAAGTATAATAAATTAAATGTGAAGAAAGGTGAGACCAGAAAGAGGTAAAGAAAACATTTCATATATAACTTTGAAGAGTGATTGTAAATGAATGAAACAACAAGGTGATCATAATCAATTTTGTATGCAACACAAAGACTAAATGATCAAAATTTGTATAACTAATCCCGCATGCTAAGTTATAGCCCCTGCATGCTTATGGGAGTTGCAACCTCCTTATGGGTAGGTCTCTTTTCAAAAGCTTCATTTGTCTTCAGCTGACTAAATTAGGGGTTGGTGCTCCTGAAGGGCGGCGGTCCTGGCGACTGCTGCGTACTGAGCAGGGCTGTAGCGGTCCTGTGTGCATTTTCTATAATGCAATGTTACATGTGCTCCACGTGATGATATCAGGTCACTTCGCAAGCTTGTTCAGGATCCAGAGAAGCTCATGAAGTATATGTTTTAGCATCCCCTGGAATGCTTTATCCAAGTTCCTTGTGCTTTTTTCTATCCCTCGCCTCTCTTTTTTAAATGCGTTTTGACCTTCAGTAATGAAACCGCCCCCTACTAGGGTGGCAGTCTCATGACCGCTGCCCTGACAGGGTGGCAGTCCTATAATCACCACCTTGCTTAGGGCAGTGGTCCTATCACGCATTTTCCAGCACGTTCCTTTGATCGCGACTTGCGTAAGTTTTTAACATTTACTAGCCTCTGAATTTTGCTCCAACAGCCTTAGCTTGTATGGAATGTTTTATGTTACAAGCTAGTTTTAGTGTTTCTTCATTGCTTAGGATGGTAAAAGAGTTATAATAGGAATCACCTTTGGCTGAATGTGAAATCTATAAATAGCTAGCTTGTTTTCAAGAAACATGTCCCCTCAACTTCTGCAATTTCAAACATTGTTTGGGTCTCTCAATTTCTTCACTAGAACTTTCATTTTGTTTTCATGTGTTGTGGTCCATTTTAGTTTTTCCTTTGGATATGGTAGCATAGTTTGTTGCAGGTTCTTCTTGCTTCAGTCTTTGTTCATTGCTGTTTCATAAGCCACAGATCCAGCTGTGTCAGAACAGTAGTAGTGTCATTTGGAGTAGAATAGTCTAGGCAATCCATTAGAGTTACAGGTTGTGTCTCTTCATAGAAGACTAGTTTTCTAGAATCTTTCGGTACACTTGTATTGCATGATTCCCACAATAAATCCCACTAGGAATTGCATACGCCAAGCTCTGTACACTTGTGTTGTCCCTCTCCTACTCCGCATTATATTCAGTCTGCATATCTGAAAGTTGTCCATTGATTCAAATGCCTTCTATTCCTGTTGATGCTAGCATAAACATGCTCTTCTAGATTCACATGAACACGAAGGACCGAGGAGATCATTCTGAGGGAACAAAGAACACACACTACCCGTCGGATTCACCACTGTTCTACGAAATTCTAGGTTTTATCTATCAAAGTTCTAGTTAAAACATATCAAATAGAGTAGTGAATTACTTTCATTTCAGTTAAATTTCACATTCTCAATATTGCCGGGGAAGCTATGGAGATTGATAGTTTCTCAGAAACTATGATTCATTCCTCACTTCTGAGGTAGGATCGAGAAGTCTTTTAATTAAGATTAATCATCTATTTTGTTTATTTAGGATAGATACTACACAATCGTACAGGCAAGTAGCTACACCTCGGACTACCTTGCTTTGTTTTAATTTTGTTGTTAGATTAGTTTGTCATTTTCTGAATATATTAGATTAATTGATCTTTTGATTCTATTAAAAATTGCTATCAGAAAATACAAAAATAAATAGAGGAATATATATATGCTTGAAGATGCATCTTAGCATAATTAGTTTATTTCATTTCAGTTAGGTTTCATTATTGATCTTGTATGACAATCATGAGACCTAGGGAGCCCAAGGAATACATTTTTGAGCCAATCGTGCCTCAACCCAATACTTGTTGTAGTATTAACTGACATTAAACCAAAATCTCAGGATTCAGGTCTTTCGAACAACAACAGACCTATCCAAGAAATCAGTGACACAGCTAAGAGGGATTAAACATAGAAGATGATAAAGCATATCACGTTTTGGTCCAAATCAGCCAAATTACAGACTACCCTTGATAGATATACCCGTATGACTGGTAGAAGGGCTCGAAAGAGAACAAACATTCAGGTTGTGATCCACTAGTCCCATAACCAGACACTGGAGACTTCCTAGTTGATATAGACACCCTAGCTTATGTATCCAAGTTGCGATAACGCCTGTTAGGTACTCCGAGAAGATCATGCACAACTGTTGGGTTCTAAACATAGAAGCTGAAAAGGCATCTCACAACTACTAGATACTCGGAATCAGGGATTTGACTCTCCCATATGACCCATAGACGGGTCCACATCAACCACAAACTCTATGGTTGTGATCCATAGGTCCCACAGTCCAACGAATCCTATAAGATCAATCAAGACATTGACACCAGCTTGCGAAAACTGGTGTTTCAGGTCCTACTCCGACTTCGACCTAAGACATTATTCACACAACTATCATTATTAGACACATGTAATAGCCAATCGCTGCTAGAGATATTTCTGGACTAGACCAGAGAATCGTCCATAAAACACCAAAAGATCCACTACACATTTAGCCATTCCATTTTCATGACCTTTTCATGAGATATATACGAAGCGCCCATCCCGGGTCATCTTTCCACGCATCTCAGAACCCATAGATCGGATCACGACAGAGATCAATATCGATTGGAGCCTTCGAGCAGCTCATCCTCAGCCGAACGATCTATCACACCAGTTTTAGGTTAGGAGGGCCTTCTTTTCCTTAAATTTGTAGATCCCATTATTGCAATGTTGAATACATAAGACTGCCTAACTAGTTTATCCCACCCCACGTACATTCCATCCCACACCGGCTGTCTCGGCACGACCTCGAGAGGTCAGGTGCGCAGGAAGAGTTACTTGTAGATTCTCAATGCTCGCCTGGTCACTTTTCCAATCATACAAAATTGGTGAGCCCGATCGTGAGCCGAGCTAGGAAAGGAAGGAAGATTCGGGGTACTTGAGAAGGCAGTATTTGTGAATTTCTTTCAAAATCCAGCCCTTCACTGCAAAGGAACCATTCTGTGGGTATGCTTCTGGACCCTCCAAATATTTCGGGATATGCTGCATATGGTAGACCTCTTCTAGGACTTGAAGCATACTACGATCAATTGGAATAGGTGAGACGATCACCCTCGCTCTCAGCATGGGAATGATTTAGGGACAACTTTTTAATGTTACCGATTTTCAAGACAAACTCCACCTCAAAGGAATGAAACTCATAGCTTCTTCTTTCCATATAGATGAGTATGGTGATATTTTAGCTCACTGAAATGTAACTGAACCTTATAACCCTTCAGAATGCTCAGACCATGTGACCTCTGATAATTGTTAATAAATTTAAAAGTATGTTCTTGTAATGTTAGACTTTTTTTGGACCACAAATCTCAGTAGTCAATCAGTTGTCTTGCATATCTATTTTTAGATGACGAATACTCTAATAAAAAATTATTGCATAGGATTTTCCTGAACTAACACTCTACATTGTTTCTGTGTACCTCACCTGTAGGAGGTTTTCTAATGGGACAATCATGAGGTTGGTACTTTCCTAGAAACCACTCCCGTGAATTCAGATCCACTTTTTGGAATTGCTTCTGGGTGAAACTTGGATATGGGCACCAATCAATTGATAGTAGTGTACCATGATGCGTAGGTACAACCTTAAGCTATACAAAAAATGCCACTAAGGCAAAATATGGTTTTCTTCACTAAAGGAGGTCATCTCAGCCTTAGTTGAGAATGTTAAAGGGTTTGAAATGTGCTCAAGAAAATCAAAATTCACAGGTTCATGCAAGTTGGAACTTCCAATGGTCCACTGACGCTGGTTTCAGCTTAACCAAGTAGGTGGTCCTCATAGGAATAACCGGTGTTACGTTAGGGCAGGATTTCCTTAGGTACTTACTAAACTAGGTAGATCCAACTTGAACCGTTTTTTCTAACGCCACTCTAATTTGAGAATATAATACCTCTCATAGATTAGTACATGGAAAAAACCCATTTTAATGAGGTGGGAATGCTGGTTAGAGGGAATGTTAGACATTGTATTCCAAATTAGGGTTTGGGTAGGTCTGTAGTTAGTCTCCCGGCATGTTTGCTAAGAATAGGTCTTAGGGTGAGGTGGATATGTGGGCATTATGCCCAATTAGGATATTTAAATAAAAAATATTGTGACGCCATAATGAATTAATTTAATTCCACCTCCACCCCCTTAGCAGTGCACCATCAAAGGTTGAAACCTATGCGCTAGGGACTTATTCAGAATGTTTGAAGGTGTTAATTTAGATGAGCGACTATACGAAGGGATCATGACTTAATTTTAGACCTCTCCCCGATTCTACCCAAGTACAAAGTTACGAGGGAGACCTGTATGTACATATTAAGGCCTATGCTAATAAAAAATCAAGAATGTGCTGCCTCATGTGTGGGTGAAGGTTGTCCTCCTCAAACCAGGAACTGATGAGGCAGAAATTTAGAATCAGCAAGTGGCCCTGAGAAAGGTGAATTACATTAATACCTGAAGGTGGGATACATTCATTTAAACAACTCATTTCAAAGGTCCACTCAAAGGGTACTCGACATGAAAAAATTGTTGAGGTTAGGAATCAAAGGAATAGTTGCATAGTTAAACGTATGCACACGTATAAACTGCAATCATGGTTACTCATGGTTGATCCAGAGAAAGCATACAATCCTCGATTCATTGTCTAAGCACTCCAAATATGGTTTATCCAGATGGAAAGATGTGAAGTGATTCCTTCAATATCTAAGGTATAGGATATGGTAAGGAAGACACGATGTAGGTTAGGTGTAGGAACGTTAAGGTATGTTCTGATACACCTAATGTTTGGTTCAGGATAAACGATCATGGAAAGAGGCAAGGTAAGATCATTAGGTCAACCATGTAGGCAATAGTGTCTCAAGATATAGTGGGCACATGGGGTCAAAGGACACTAGCGATGGTCCTAGGTCCAAATATCTAGGTCACGGCATGGCGTAGGGCCGAGGTATGGGTAAAATAATGAGTCCCCGAAAGATGACAAGGGGAGGTAGTAAATAATAAGTTTTGTTTAGGTAAGGTCACTTCCAAAGGCAAGTGAAGGTTATAAGGCTAATCATTATGGTAACATCATCGCAAGGTAGAGCAAGTGCATAAGGTTGACGGTCATCCCAAGGGGGCTGGTGTGGGTAGATTGGTGTGGTGTAGGTAAATTCATGAGAGAGGTAGAAATATGGCCCACCTGGTGGTAAGAGTGAGTGATGAATTTTGATCGGAATTTTAGGCACAATACACACCAAACCAACAAAACGGGAATTATAATCCCAATTCTTATTGTGGTTTCCACTAAAATTACGGGGGTCATGACCACTAGAACGTGTCGTGACTACAAAAAATTCATGCAACGCTTGCCAAATGAGCAAAAACAATTTTTTTATGGATATGTTCCTAGCAGATCTACGTCACCAACGGCAAGTACCTTCGCAGGGGCAGTTTCCCTCAAAATGCCCCCTCTCAAGATATTTAATGATCCACTCCCAAATCATTGATAACAATGGGTTGAAACCAACTGGAACAAACAAAGGCGCAATGTCTAGGAAACAACGATCACGAGGCCTCAACTTCGCTAAATCCGTTAGTCGCGCCACAACTAGGAAGTCAGCCGCGACCCTAAGGTAGTTGGATTAGTAGAGTTAGACTCCGAATTATCCAGTTGAAGCAATTACGAGGACACGAGAGTATTTCTCTCAACCCAAGTCCAAGCCATCTACCAGAAACAGATAACATCCAGCAAACCGTAGCAAAACTATGGGTGCTTACGATAATAATGATCTAACAAAAACCTTCTCGCATATTCATTCCTTGATTTACTAAAGAATTCCCCCTGCTCACAGGGCTGCTCTTTTAGAAGCATTAGGTTTGGGTCATTTAATTAGTATCACTCCACCACCAGACGCACAAGTACATCATATTAGACTTTGATGTTATCCTCCGGGACCAGGCGGATAGGGATGTCGGAATTCATATCGAGATAAGTAAAATGCCTATGGCGCCGAGATCGCCACGCCGAGGCGATCCAGCCCTACACTTGCAAGTACAGGTTATAATAATTATGTAAAACAGGCAATGGTGACGATGGAGCTGCGGTTAACATAGTCCCTTTCTCTTTTCTCCAAAAATTGGGATATGGAGAAACAAACTGTTTCTACTACACGAAATTACCTTGAGGGGCTACGATAGCCTTAAAACCACATCGATAGGAACCATAATACTACCGGTCACCTTGGGACCTAAAACAATCTGACTGAGTTTTTATATTATAGATCGAGGAAACCAATTATAATATGATCCCGGCCGACCCATGGATACACCGCATGAAAGGCAATCCTTCCACTCTATTTCAAGAAGTAAGATTCCTGCATCTGGGCAAGGTATTTGTAGCCAAAGGTGATTCCCAATCCGGTTGACGTCGTACACCTAGCTGCTTTAAGAATGAGACCAGGTGTACACTCAGAATTCGAACTTCCTAATCTAAACCAACCTTAACAAACCCTCTGACCCAAGCCAGAGAAAAGTGAACCTACGACGGATCTTTGAAACTACCAACATTAGGCCCAACCATCCAACCCCTGAAGGTTTAAAACTAAGAACACTAGTATCATTAGGGACTACTGCGAAGATCGTTGAGTGATTTTATTAGAACAAGATTCACCCAATGTTCTTACCATTCGAGTTTTCAGTAGGCCAATTTTAGGGGAAAATTTTCCCTAGGTGTTGCGTTCCTTGCCAGCCGGACGCTCTCTATATGGTAGAAGTAGAGTGTGCCAAACCACAGCAGATTACACCTACATCCATACTCCCGGCTACCTAGTATTGGACTCTCCATTCTTGATGGAGCTAAATGCCGCTATGGAGCGGGGTTGGGCAGGTATACTTCTTAACCTCGCCCGAGGAAAAGGTCCTCCCATTCTCTTTTAAGTTGAACTTTGAACGCACAAACAATGGTGCTAAGTACGAAGCCCTCCTCCTTAGCCTTACCTTAGCCAAAAGAATTGGTATTGATAATATCAGAGTTTTAGGAGACTCGCAATTAGTGGAAAATCAAGTTTCAGAGGTATATGAAACTAAAGCCGCACACTTGAACTTTACAAAACACGTTTGTATTAGATTTAAGCAAGGCGTTCAACTTCATATCCATTGAAGCAATTCCGCGAGAGAAAAATCTTCTCGCCGATCAATAGCAACTTCGGCATCAGCTTCACTCCAAGCAATGAGCTAGAAGATACTCATTTCACACTATCCATTCGAAACGAACCATTGATAAAAACAATGAAAATCCTCTTTTCAAGCGGAAGTGAATCTACCATCCTAGACCAATGTTGAAATGATGCGGCTACTTGGATACTTAAATGCCTATGCAGCACTACATCTCTCCTATCACACTGCTAGATTTATCTCTGATCCCCGCATTCATCTTCCTACTTCGGAAATCCTGTAACGGATCTTCCCTCACAAAAAGAACCTAATATATACGCGGTGGAAAACGGGGGATGATTTGGATTTACCCCCAGCACCGCCTGAGTTCGAAGAGGGTAACGCCTCTTTAATTGAAGAAACAATCGATGTCAATATCGGAACGGAAAGATGAGCCAAGAATCTTGAACTAGGCTCTTCGTTAACCCCAGAAGAAGTGGAAATACATACTCGAGTTCTCAACGACCATCAGAAGGCATTTGCATTTAATTACAAAGAGATGACAGAGTGCACCCCCACATTTGCGGTGCACAACCTCGTCACTAGAATCAGATTGCAAAGCCAATTAACAGAAATCAAGACCCATGAAGCCCAAGGTAGCCCTTATGGTAAAAGAGGAGGTAATTAAAACTCCTTCAGGTAGGATTCATCAAGCCAGTTGACTACTCCCAATGGGTACAAACATAATATCCGTTCTCAGAAGAATGGAAAGATACCACATCTGCATAGATTTCCGGGACATTAACAAAGCATTGTCCTAAAGATGACTTCCATTGCATCTATCGAGGTCATTGTGATGCACAGGCTGGTTTGAGCTATTGTCTCTCATGGATGGATTCTTCGGGAACAATCATAATCAGAATACGAGCAAGATCAAGCTAAAACCACCTTATAACTCCTGGGGAACCTATTTGCACGCTGTTTATGCCATTCGGTCTCAAGAACGCGGTGGCCTGGGGGGTGGTGTATTTGCTACGTATAGCGGGCCATGAAATACAATTTCACGATTAATTCATAAAAATCGTGGAATTTACGTGGATGACTTTAGGGCAAGGCCCAAAAAGTGCATTGTGAACACCTGAAAAGTACTCCGCATCATTTTTCACGTCTAATAGAATATGGAGTCACGCTAAATCAGAGCAAATGCGTATTTGGTTGTGTAACAGGAGGAAAGCTCCTAGGATACATCATATCGTCACGAGGGATCAGTGTTGATCCAACCAAAATTCAGGGCTGTCCTCGAAATGGTCCCGCCCTCGAGTGAATCTGGAATCAGATCATTTCTTGGAAAGCTGGGTGCAAGCCGGAGGTTTATCCAGATCTAAGCTTCGTCATCCAATCAACAATTTACTCAAGAAGGACTATAGCATTGATTGGACTGAAGATTGCAATGAAGCTTTTGATGCATTCAAGCGTTTCCTGCTATCACCGCCTATGCTAATGCCACCTAAGTTAGATCACCCATTAATTCTATACTCATGGGCTACCGATGTCTCGTTGGCCTGTATGTTGGCCCAAGAAGACGATGACAAGAGAGAGCGTTGTGGATTATTTTCATTAGCCGAACATTGCTCGACTATGAAACACGCTATACACAAGCAGAGTGAGAATGTCTTGCCATAGTCTTTACTACTAACGCCTAAGACACTACATGCTAAATCATAGAGACAAGCGTCATGGTAAAACTGACCACTTACGAACATACTCACAAAAGGGTCCCTGTCTAACAAAGGGGGTTTTTTAGGTAGGACGTTGAGAACTTAATGGCGAGAGTTCGAATTAACTTTTGTAAACCAAAAGTCAGTTTAAGGGAAAATCAGTTGAGATGGTTAGTTGATAACCCGCTAGACGGTGGCAAACTTAGTAGAACGTAGGGACTTTCCAGATGAATGCGTGTTGTACTACGTTGAAAACCCACGAACTTGCCCTATATATGCGTGCCCTTGGACGCTGATATCATTAGTGTAGTTATATCATGGACCATAGGTACCAAAAGGAGCTACACCTCAACAAAGAAGACGGTTACGGCATTATGTAGATAAAACGTCATATAGAGCAGGGCTTCCATCGTGAAAGCATTCGATGGAATGCTCTTACGGTGTATGACAAAGAAGAGTCCAATGAAGATTCTCCCATGAATCCCATGCGGATATGTGGAGGCACTCGCGTGGCCAGCCACTGCTCGAAAAAATACATAGAATGGATATTATGCCCGACTCTAGAACCATGACGCATACTGCAGTTTGTACGCAGGCTGTCATAAATGTCAGGAGTTCGCCTCATGAGATCCACATGGCCGCATAGGCTTTGCAACCGAATCGCTACTCCGTGGCCTTTTCTACATGGGGCCTGGACTTGACTAGGGAAGGGAAGTTCTCTCCCTCGTCCACAGACCGCAACAATTTGATAATCACGGCACTGAAATATTTCACTAAATGGGGATAGAGGCCATGCCTCTTACGAATGGACTGGTTCGGTAATCGCTAAGTTCATTTTGAACCCAATCATTTGCAGGTACGGTATCCCGCAAATATTATCTCAGATAATGGAACTTCTTTCAGGGAATGAAGAGTTCGTGAGCTATGACAACAAATTTAAAATCAGCCATCAACGGCTTACTTGTAACTATCTCCAAGGCCAATGGGAAGGCTTGATGAAAAGCCAACGAACAACACAATGATGAAAGCAATTCTCCTTAAAACAGTGAAAGAACCAGCCCCCGGGGATTGGCATTTAAAGTAATCTGGCCCATGGGCCCACCAAACCTCAAATAAGAACACCAACGGGCGCAACTCATTTCTGCTAGTATTTGGGGCAGAGCCGTTTATCCCAACTTGAGGTCGAAAACCAGTCTCTGTATTTCAACTAAAGGGGATAGGATTCTGATGCGGACGCTTCAGAGACGCAGCTTTCTCAATTAGAAAGCCTGGATGACGCTAGTTAGCTGCTGAACAACGACATTAGAGTATATTGCCTGAATAAGACCCGAATGTGCCGCAGTAGTTGTATAACCAGAAAAGTCTCATGAACGTGAAATATAGGACAGGTAGTGACCTAGTTCTGAGGTTAGACAGCGGAATCGACAAGAAGACCGGCGAACGAAGGAAGGAAATTCCGGCCCAAATGGTTGGGACCAACGAGTCATGAAGGACTACGGAAATGGTGCATACCTTATGCACGCTAGAAGGGAGGAGTTTGGCGAAACAGTAGTCAATTATCTCCACTCAAACGTTTTACGGTAAGAGCTAGCGCTGCCTATATAAATCTAACATCGCATTTTCAATTTAATTAGGATCATTTTGCCCACTTGTTATTACACAAATTGTGATCAAGGAATCTATTCTCAAAGCAATTTAGTACAAACTCATGATGTTTCTGGCATGAAGTCTTTAAATCATACTTCTCCGTCTTCGACTATCATTACAATCAACTCAGGAATTCTTTTATCTAAACAAAACGGACAGACGAAGTCCTAACGGTAACATACCAAAGATCTGCAAGTTCGTTATCGCTTTGATTTCTTCTGAGGATAAGGTGTCTTGCCTATGGTTGTTCTAGGAAGCTTCATGGTGTCACATCATCCCATATACACATCTCTTGGAAAAGGAAAATGAAGCATATACTGACATTTTACCAAATAGACAAGTCAAGAAGTGATTAAACAGAAAATTTTATTTTACACATTTCCTTGCCCACACCAAAACCTTCGTGATGAGATTGGTTCTTCTTACTAGGACGTAAGGGTTAGGGAAAGGATGGAAATGCCCTTACTCGCTATGCCTTGCCCACGGTGATAAGCCCATGCTTCTTACAGGTAGCCCGGGGAAAAGTGTAGGGGGTCATCTAAACAAGTAAATGTTGAAAGGTCATTCATTAAACAATCAATTCAAACCTGTGAGTCTATAACGAATGGATCCAGTATTTCAAATTCCAAAAAGGAGTAAAAAATCCTAAAAAAACCCCAAATTTTGTCTGCTATGTGGCCATCTACGGGTCTATCTAAGTCTGGATTAAAAACCGCAACGCAACGTTGATCAAAAAAATAGAAGTCATTCAGGTAGATAGAATAAACTAGTAGTTTTCATTTGGTTTTCCCACCAAAACTTCGTCGTCTTCTCATCACTATCACTTCATCACATTTCATAACTTGCACCCTTCTGGCTATTGGTGATGAGCCCGAGCAATCTTAACTAGTTGCGGGAGTTAGGAGTGGGCAAAATGAATATGTTAATCATACTGGGTTTACTCATCACTTTGCCCAAAAAAATCATGGGTATCCAAATGCTAAAAAAAAAAGTTAAGATGTCAAGATCACAATGAAATTCTACAATATCATGTATCAGCATCATGAAACACAAAAAGAAGCAAACATTTGCATCATTATTTCCATGCATACATTCAGAAAGCATATTAAAACCATTACATCGTAGATTACAACGAAATAATTAAGCTGGAAACAGAAAGGGAAAACAACCAAGAGTGACCAAAGTTAGTTTTGATCCCAAATCGACGGGCATAATATAAATAATCAAATTGAATACAATGCCATTCATGCCAATAGGCATGGTCAAACACGCTCAACGAGGACCGTAATACACAAAAGAATCTATAACACAAAAGTGCATAGGAGCCAAAGGTGCCCTCTCAACCCCTACGCGATCCCGCTGTGAAGGGCGCGCCCTCGCTAGGACTCCGGCGACGCTACGCTCTGAATGGATGGAGGGCTCAGGGTTTCGAGGACGTGGTCGTGGTCTCGCCATGAGAACGGCTCCTCATAAGGCGATGGATGTCCATAGCCTGCCAACTCTGTACGAGAGTGACACCATCTTGGCCACATGCCAAAACGCGGAGCGAAGACGTCGGGTGTGCCTGCCGGCTGTTGAGGGCTCCCGGCCTCTACAGATAGATCGCACGGTCTTATCCATAGGATCATCAGAGACTCAGTAAATACCCTACGGATATGGATTAGATCCCGCCATCGTCAACTGGTCTCTCCTGGAAAAACAAAGAGGAAAGAACGAATTAGGAAATTAGGACAAGAGGCTAAAAATGTACAAGATACCAAATATAAGGGAGAAGGATAGCAGTTAAAACAAGTACTAAACAAAATTAACATGAAGGGAGATGAAGAAAGGATAAACATTACTCGGGTCACCGGGCCTCCAGAGGGGTCATAGGGCCAGCACCCGCTGCGGGCCGCCACCGACTGAGGGAGGTACTCCTGTAGTTTGGGGCAAAAAAGACGCCTCCGCAAACGACTCCATCAATCCTCCACCAATGGCCCCGGGAGAGTGGCCTCGGAAATCCAGAGTCTCTCTCTCTGCGCTTCTGCTCCGCCCTCTCCGCCCTCTGCATGAATATCCTGAGTTATTCCTGCCACTCAGGATCAATCTAGTAGTTAGCTCCTACGACCCTCCATCGTGGACATCCTCAGCAATCGGAGTCAATATCTATAGCGGTCATCGCATACTATGAGCAGGAACCCACCGGTAATCTCGAGTAAGGTGCACGAGGCAGCCACCAGCTCTCCTCTGGCCCCGCCGAACTATCCCCCTGGCTGCAATAAGGAATGCCAGGGGTAAACCAGCCAAACCACGGCCTCTAGGCCCCCTCTAGCCCCGATACGATCGTAAACTGGTGCTACTGGAGGAAGCATACCCAATATGGAGGCACCGAACTTGCTGAGGAAACCCTTTGCCAAAAGGATTGTACATCCCACCCGTCCCACACCGGGTCAATAAGCTGCCCTGTGGGGAGCAAGAGATCAATTGTAAGAGCTCCTATCCCCAAATGCTTGGCCATGAGTGGTACGGGTTATGGCCTCCATATCGGATGTAGTGAGGGAAAGCTATGGCTGGTGAGGTGCTCTAAGAACCGACATATCTGACCACTCTGGCTGCCCTCACAGCCCAGGATATGCCACCTCCACGCCTCTGCCATAGGGAAGGAGCGATCAACCCAACGCATAATAGAGTAGGGTGACTCAAGACTGTCCTGTAACGGACCACCATGTAAAGTCGTGATAGGTGGTCCCCAAAATGTCTGCCCCCCAGGCTGGCATATATCCGGCCATGCCCCTATCTGTGTAATGATGGGGGACTAACAATATAACAAAGTGTCCCCTCCCTTGTCCCCGACAGTGATCGAGGGCAAGGCATCCCCCTGATGGCCATTAGTGTCGAAATATGGGATGGGCAAAAAGGAATGGATCTGACTCTAACTGGACCCTTCTTCAGGCCCAGTGGAGATAGGCTGCCATCCCCCATGTAGCTGCCCACTGTACAATCTTCTGGCTCTGACCAGGCTGTCTCTAGTTGTGAGGTCTCCTCCCGATGATCGGGCCCCCGGATACGGTAGTAAACATCCTTAGAGTTAATAGTCCACTCACCGCGGGACCAATGAGCAATCGGAAAGTGTGTTAGATCGCAATCCCAGTAGGAGAATAAGTCACAGCGTATGGACTAGATGGAGCAAACGTGAGGGCACAGTGCAATATCGCAATATGCCGGCCCTCTGCAATGTGTCCTCCTCATCTGCTGAGAGGGCATCCAATTTACCCGGGCACAATCACACTCTCTCTCCCGGCTCATCTAATTAATCCTCCCCGCCTGCATGACACCCAAAAACACACAAAACAGAGCAAGTTTAGTATCTAAACAATGTCAAGAGAGTCATAAAAACATACACAAATGCTATAAAAAAAAAAAATACAAGTGAAAGTTTTGAAGTGAGGTTCTTTGCATGTATGTGGGCAATGAACCGCAGCCATGGGAGAGGGGCGGTTTTGTAACCGAGCTGAAGGCGCCGGGGCGTCTCGTAACGCTGCCCGGGACAGGGCGGCGGACGGCAGTCATGTAACCCCGCCCCTGGCCCAGGAGCGGGGGACGGTCGCGGTTTGAAAAACCGGCGGGTTTTAACCTAAAAATTCCAAAAAAAAACGTAAAACAGATATTTTAGCTTAAAACAAAGAGCCTAACCAGTAGGCACCCCCCCGAGGTGGACTTTTTGAACCTAG
>JAHRHJ020001317.1:0-26044 GCA_019776745.2 Taxus chinensis
CCTTAATCGCACCAAATCAAAATTTCATCAAAGTCCTTAGATGTTACCTACACTTCATTTGCATGAAATAGTCAATGCTTGTGGAGGTTATAACTAGGCGCAGAGTTAGAGGCCTACAAATCTTTCCCATCCACCCTCTTCGTGAATCACCTTACCAAGTGACAAATTCAATACAAGATGCCAAAACATGTCAACTTTCTTGTCGCATGTAGCCCACGAAGTACGTCCTAGCTCAAATGAGTGCATATCACTGGACCCGTGAGTGTCCTATAATCCTCGTAGTTAGCAATTTGTTGTCCTCTAATCAAACCAAAAATATTCTTCGAACCAGAAAAATTTATTGAGAACCTCAGGCCATGTTGTCATACCACCCCAAAGGAACAAAAAAACACCTTCCACATGCTTTTTGCATATTTCAATTAGCACACCATCCTTTGTACTTTCAACTCTTCTCTTGCAAGAGCTCTTTTCATACTTTCCCCTACAAACCAGTCAATGTCTCTCCTTTTCCATGTTCACCTTAGGAAACTTACTCCAAATATGTTGCACACCCATCTTGAACGTCATCCTGCTCATCCAATAAAACATACATACAATTTTAACCTGAGCATCAATATCTGATCACATATAAGTTGTTTGAAGTGGATGTCCCTATCAAAAAAATTTTCCATAAATAATTGTAAACACCTTGCACACACTCAGTAGAATGAGTAATGATCATCACTGATATAAAGTGGTACTCTCTTTAAATTTTTTTGATCTTCTCTGTACTTTCAGGAGAAAATGTATAAATGCTATAATATGCACAAAATGATAACTTAACTTGTACTGGTTGTGTAATTTTCTCTCTGTACTGTTAAGAGAAGGTATAAATGCTATATGCACAAAAATGGACAACATTGTACTGAGTTGTAATATTGTGAATCTGTAACCATCCATTTGTGTTGCAATTGTAATTCTCTACAAAAGCGACCACTGAAACATAAGTACCAATAAGAAATGTGTCTTTTCATATCTTGAACTGTTCATGCCAACCAACCATCGCGATATGTGTTTATAGCCTAGGCATACTCATAACAATTTCATCCTTAAACTTTCTCATCAAATGAAAAATAGGCATTGAATGTTTTGTACTGAAGCTCACATGCCGTTTTATACTTTTTTCCATCTTGCACTGGTAATGCAATTGATTTTATATTTATCAAACTCAACTAAATTATTTCCTATTGGCAACCTTAATTACTCATGTATGCAACTTTCCAATTTAGGTAATCCGCCACATGGTACCTTTACAACTTCCATCTAAAACAATCATGACTATAAAAAAATTTGTTCAACTTTCTTTTCACAAAATCGTAGGAATGAAATCCCTGTGAAGATATTGGTGGAGACTTGACCACCACATTCTGATAACATAGTTTTTTAGATGCAAAATAGAACAAAATACATAAAATTTAAGCCATAATGCATAGGCAAATTCCCAAAAAAACAGTATGCCTACAACAACAAGTGTGTGAGCGTGGTTGATTTTCACATAGAATGGTTTAACATTTCAAAAAAACGTTGACAATTTTAATTTTTGGATGCTCCTTTGTTTCAACCTACAAAAAAATTGAGTTTGAGTCATACTAAGAAATTCTTTTAGATTTGTTCGTGATTTAATCAACAACTCTTTGTTTACAACATCTCTTTGTATTAGGTGAAACCTAGCATTATATCATGCCAAAATTGAATAACTTCTCTTCTCTTTATAGCATCAATTTATATTTTGTCCTTAGATGCGGTGCTCTAGCAGACAATACCCAAAAATTGATTTTATTGAGTGATTAAAGGATATTTATGTCTTTGAATTGCTCATTAGAGTTTTTCTATTTAACTTGCAACATTCAATCATCTTGTTTTCGTATCAAACTTTATTTTTTATTGATTTCCCTTACAACACTAGTAGCAAGTTAAACAACGAGCCATATTAACTACCACCCCTACCCCTAGTGCTTCTTGACACTAACAGTGTGATATCATCATGAAGGTTTTCAACAATTGTAGAGGGTTTTGAACCACGTATATTAGATGTTGTCAATCCTAAGGTGTTTATGTAGGTCTCATTTTATTCAAGTTCATTTCATAAACTATAACCAACAAACTGACATCTTTGGGAATCATTTAAAAATTTCAAAATGATTATCCCAAATTTTCCAGTGGCTTTTTCTTTCTGATATCCGTTCTAAAGTTTGTCACAACATTGGTTCAAAATGTTTTTCATCAATTTCAGTAAAATAATTAGGTTTCTTACAGAAATCCTAGGAGTTTTTTTGTAATTTTGCTTGCTATGTTTCAAACTTGAATTTATTTATTCACTATTTTCATTGTCTCCTTCAATTTCACATTTGCTACATCCCGGTATTAATTCTTCTTTTAACATTGACCAGTAAAACATCTTCATACGAGTATTTAATTTCACTTTAAACATTGATAGTAGAAACATTACCATGGTTCCTCTTGCTTTACAATTAGGGGTTGAAGATGAACCCGTTCTTGATTCCATGAAGATTCCACATTCGCTCACATTTTGAAATTGTTTGCCTCTTATTCGTTGGTGTTTTTTACTTAATGAATTCATTTTTTGACTTCGTTTCTTGTCATCGCCTGAGGTTTTACTTCCGGTGATAAGAAGAAAATGTGTAGACGATAATAATTTCTAGTATTCATAACGGTAAGTCAAACAGAAAACTCACATGGACTTAGAACATTGGGATGCGTATAAATATGATTTATGAACCGTGATAGTGCTTTATAAACTACACTCACGGTTTATAAAGCACGATGGCAGTTCTTGTTTAAAAACTCACGATCGCAGTTCTATTTGTATTATCAAATCCGACCCTAAGGCTTGGGAAATTTTTGTTTTCCCCAACAAGCTTATGGAAGGTCTTCTGAAGTGTAAATAGTAAAAAAACTTCAAATTACTCTTCCCTAGACTTGAACCATGCTTGAAAAAACTGAAACCATTCACAAAAATTGGTGCCATCACATAGGTAGTACTGTGAGCTTCATATAAATATTGATTTTAAGTGGAATAGAATAAGATACGACATTTTTAATTTTTTACTAATAGGATCTTTCAATACTTTTTCCCGCGAAATGTTCAGTCTAGTTTAAGACGCAACTTTTGTTTTCGCTTATCACAATGTGATAAAACTTATACCAATCCCAAGTGTGGTCAAATTAATCACGTTAAAAAAATTGTTTCGATATTTTTTGATATAGTTATAGCGGGCAAACAGAAAGCACTCACTCCGTTTTCTAAATCTTTTTTAGACACCACGTTTCAGGGACAAAATCATTAACAAATATAAAATAAAATCCATCCCAAGAATAGACCACTACACTAACATTTCACCAAAGGAAAAAAAGAAAAAGGTTTGGTCATATCCAAATTGTGGGCAAAACAGACACAATTTGAATAGGGTTCTTCAAAAAACAAAAACCGAGTCATATAATTTTAAGTGTTTAATATAGCTAAACTTGTTCGTTTTTTTTTAAATTCGTATTTTAGAAACTAGATTCCATATACCGTGACTCATATTTATATAATTTTTTCTAATTTTGAGTGCGCATATTGCTAATAATCCCTACAAGTTGATATTTTACTATTTTTTGCAATATGACATCCACTTATGACCCCTTGTTTGTCCACCATCTTGGTGCACTTACCCTATGGCTCTACCCTCATCTTTAAAAGAAATCCATTTTCTTTGTAAATCTATCCCTGGAGCTTTGAGCATATTGCATCTAACTTCTACCAATTTGACATCCGCTTCCTTGTGAAAAAGATGCTCGTAGCATCTACAACCATATTTGGAGAACATTATACAGAGCATCCATAATCTAAACTATAACATGATCAAACAAAATTCAAGCTTCTATGGTCTTATCTTGAGGTTTACAAGAGATCTACAGTGAAGGTATAATCTGTTATTTATTTATTTGTCTTTTGTATTTGTGATTTTACTTGTTTACATTCTGGCACGCCCAGTGGGACCCCCATGTTCTTATTCTCATTTTATTTTATCATGTCATGATTTAACTTTTTCCATGTGTTTTTTATTTTCATTTAACCTTTCTATCAAAAATTTAGTTCTCAGGTGGAGCACAAGAGCTAAAAAACCAAAAAAACTAGTTGTCGGGTCGTTTTTCTCACGTTTAAACTTTTAATTGAGAGCGCTAGCGTAACCCATCTTGTGGAAGCCATAACGTTTTCTCTTGAACTCGAAACAAATCCTTTTTTCCATAAAGGTCTTGAGAAGATCTATACACTAGAAAAATAATTTTCTGGTTTGAACTTATAAAAAATTTATGGTTTCATTTCTCATAACACTTGTCATTTAAAAAAAATTGTAGTATTTTATAAATTTTTCTTTATTTTTTTTAAAGGTAATAACCTCACACGTATGCTCTTTCCTCGTACTTTCAAAGTGATCTTGGAAATCAAAAACATGATTGTTTCTTATGTGTTTTTGGGAATTAACATTTTTCTTTTATTAATCAAAGCTTGTTCACGTGTATGCTCTTTCCTCACACTTTCTAAGCGATCTTGTAAATTAAAAATGCAGGCTTGTTTCTTTTGTATTGTCCTCTACCTCAAGAAAACATTATAATCTTTTCTTGCATGACCCACTCTCAAGAAGGTGGATAAAACACTCAAACTACTAACTGCAGGTTTCCTTTAATCGTGAGCTAAACAAACTACTAATATGTTGTGCGCAGAGAACCTCTTTAAATAAGATAAAATGAATCGTTCACACTGTATTTGCAGGTGTGGTTGACAAGGATATTTCCTAACTTACATAACTATGGAAAGTATTTTGGCATAAGCCATAAAAATCATTGTGATAATTACCACAGGAACCCCAAAGTAGTCAGCTCATTGAGGGAATTGGTTGATGAAATGGTAACCCCTATCCCAACTAACAAGTACACTTTGTGGGATTAGAGTCAAAGATATCCTTAGTGGAGACCCTAGTGTGATTCATTCTGAGAAAGATCTTTGCTAAGGGTTTTAAAGGGGGTAAATTAAATTTTGAAGCTAACAATAACACTACACTTACTCAGGTATAATACTGACACCTAGTTGAGAGAACCACCTAGGAAGCCACACACTGTCCAAGTCAATCTAAGGTAGAGGCCAAAACATTTGTAAATAAAAGTTTTGTTTTCATGTTCTCTTTTCTCTCTTTTATTTTTTGTGAGTTGTGTTCCAATGTTATCACTTTCATCATGTTTTAAATCTTTCCCAAAATACTCCTTATTTGGGCTCATTTTCCAATATTTCCCAAATAATCCTTGTTTGGGCTCATTTTCACCTCTTTATAAATGATTCTAAGTCTTGAGTTGTGGACATCCATATCCGAACTTGATCACTTTCCTCCTCTTCATTTACGTCTTGAAATTGTGATACTCACGTTATCACAGTCAAGCACCCTCACAATCACTTTGATCCTTCATCTATCTAAGTATTAAGTTTCATATCACATTGTTGAGATTCAAGCACTCCATCGTCTTACGTTGTCACAATTTAACATTCACTTTGTTCACTTGTCGAAATTTTCAAAAAAATCTTCTTTACTCCTCTCTTTTAAAGCATTCACTTTTCTCTAAGTTGAGGACCTTCATTAATCACTTTACCTTCATCTCTCACATTCACTTGTCGAGATTCATGCTTTCCATCATCATCTTTTCACCTCTCTATTTTGACATTTTCTTTGTTGTTATTTGAGTAACATCCTTTTAATATTTAGTCTCCTCTCTTAGAACTCACTGTGCTACGCACCGAGAACTTTCATCATCTTTCTAGTCTCCTCTCTTAACACACATTGTGTTAAGAGTTGAGCACACTAACCTTGTCAAAGTCTCATCCCCTTTGTAAATTCACTTTGTCAAAGTTTTGAGCACATAATTTGGCTTGTACAATAATTCTCCCATATTAGCATTTATTTTGCTAAGAGTTCTATAATCAGAATTTTGATTTCCAAGATTCTTCTCTTCACCCACCTTGACATTCACATTGTTAAGGGTCAAATCTAACAAAACCTTTCCTCTTTTTCCATCTTAAAATTCACATTGTTAAGAGTTGATTCTATCGAATCTTTTCCACTCCTCATTTCTTACATTCACTTTATAAGGAATCGAGTAACCTCTTGTCATTTTAGTTTCTTCCACCTTAACACTCTCTTTGATAAGTTTCGAGAAACTTCGATTTTCCCCTCTTCCATTTTTCCATTCACATTGTAAAGGGTTGAGTATTCTATCATCATTTCATACTTTTTCCATCTTAACATTCACATTGTTAAGGGTTGAAAAAATCAAATATTTTCAATCTCTCTTCCTTATTGGCATTCACTTTACCGAGGGTTGAGTTTATCATCACCGTCGCACGCTTCCATCTTGACATTCACTTTGTTAAGAGTCGTGTTATCCAAATCTTCCAAACACCTCTTCCATCTTATCATTCTCTTTGCTAAGGGTCGAGTTGTCAAACGTCTTCGCCTCTTCCATCTTAGAATTCACTTCGCTAAGGGTTGAGATTTCAGACCCTTCCTCGTCTTCCAATCTTAGCGTTCACTTTGCTAAGGCTTGAGTTCTTCAATCACCCATTTTTCTTCGTTCTACCCCATCTTTCATTACAATGGTGGATTCACACAATTCATCATTTTCTCATGAATGGAAAATGGTGAAAGAAACCATTGTGAGTATGCAAAAACAACGCAAACAATTCAACTTTGATGAATTGTGTCCTTATCCCTTCAGCATGGACATCTTACGCACACCCTTTCCAAAATCTTTCAAGATGCCCCAATTTTCTAAATACAAGGGAAAAACTGATCATATACAACATATCAAATAATTTTACATAGCATGCCACAAAGTGGCTTATAAAGACATCTTTCTCTTGTGCCTTTTCCCTAGAAGTCTAGGAAGACAAGCTTTGGACTGGTTCTTACACCTTCCAAAGGGATCTATCACCACCTTCGCAGACCTCTAAGAGAAGTTCATCAAAATTTTCTCTTCCAACCATGAATCTTAAGTCACCTTAACTCAAAGAAAAGATGCCCTCATTGCTAAAATATTACTCAAGCCTCATTCTAAATAACATGGGCACAGTCATCACAACCGCACTAGCACTCATCACGATAAATCTTGGTATGTCAACTACAACTGCAATGTCTTCAATGATGATGTCACAGATAATTTACATGTGCACAATATACATGAATATTCAATAAAAAATCTAGTCATATAGCCTAGCGAAGACACTACTCTGCGTAACGTCAAACGTCAGTTTACACCCCTCGTTGAAAGTGTCTCTAGTGTTTTTCATCAACTAAAAGAGGCTAGAATGATAAGATATCCAATCAAAATCCCTTGGGTTGAAGGAGAATCGAAGCCATATTGATACAAACTCAATATCTACGGTAAAATTCATCACATTTATGGTTACCCCACATATAAATATGTGTGATTTAATAATTACGTCCAAGAATTACTTGATGAAGAAGACATCTTTGTAGACACTGACAAAGCTACTATAACTAATGAAACATCAAATACCAGAACTTCTCACAAAGAGTCTAACATTGTCCAAAATCTTGAAAATATTGAAACTCCATGAGATCACAATGACGAAAGTCAAATATCTCTCAATTAAAACCAATTCATTTGTTCTCCATATTTTATTCCGTTCGTCCAAACAAACATTGAACCTATTTCCGAAAACAACATTCCAACATCACACCAGAGCTTGAATTTACTTCAAGACTCTATTTTAACCTTTGAGATCATTGTAGACACTACAAAAGAGGGTCCATCATCCAAAACTATTGAGTTTTATTTTATTATTCCATTGTCAGCTCCTATGCCTAACGCCTCTAGTCTGGTTGTAGAAACACAACTACAACAAGTTTTGAAACTTGCAACAACACATCCTTCTGTGTCTATTTTTCCTCAAATGATCAATCTTGCAGGCGTATCATCTATGATGGTTCTTACGTCTCTAGACACCCATTTGCGTTCATTATACAAGGTATGTGTACCCAGAATATCCTTATATAACCTTTTCATGCTTTAATCACCCATCTTTCATCAAATCAATTAATCCACAACCTCGATAGAGAAACATTGAATATTTTATCTCTATTTTCTATAAATAGCCTCGAGTGTACATCTAGGGATCAGTAATTCTTCCCTATCATTTTTCCACTCACGGATGAATATGAATCTCAACATATTCCCACATTGATAATCCTCCTCTAACATTACATAAAAATTTCGATCTCATCGAAGATTTATCCAATCACACATCCTTTGACTTAGAACTTGTCCACTCAAGTCCTGTATCTTAGGACTCATCAAATCACTTGATTCTCTCCTTTTACTTGGCCCTTATCTGCCCAAGTCTCATATATCAAGACTTCTGAAATATTTTGGTTCTCTCCTTTGACTTGGACCCCGTCCGCCTAAGTCTCGTAAGTCAGAACCATTCAAATCTAATAAACATGGACCTCTCTCCTAATGAGTCCATTGTAGATCCTCATCCATCACAATTTAGAAAAATCAAAAAGCATCAAAAGAGGATAAAACTATGTATTAAAATTTTTCTTAAATCATTGTTTGAAAATTAATAGTGGGAAAGCAAATGCAAATAATGTTAAGCATTCCATCTGTTGGAAGATATTTTAATCATACCATTATCATATATTCGCTTTCTTCACCTATCATGACATAAGTTAACCTTGTTCCTATTGGGAATTGTGTGTCTCATCCATGTTATGGTTTCTACCATTTGCATATATTTTTACCTACGGTTTTGTCTTGAAGCTTACTGATGGAAACTCCTCCTTTCAAATAAGATCTCTTTAACAAAAATATAAAAATTCTTTACCTGGTCTTTTTGACTGCCCATCTTAGTATATGGTGTTGAACCCTTGCATCATACTAGTCATATGAAGCTGAGATTTGGGGGCAGAATGTTCCTTCCCAACAAACACACTATCAACATACAAGAAAAAATCAATCTCAAATACAAAATACAAAAGATAAAAAATCATTGCACCTTTCATCCTTCCCAGTCTTCGGTGATGAGCCCATACTTCTCACCAATAGTATGTGATTGGGAATGGAGGAAGATGCCCTTACTCACCTACAATTAGTCTTCAGTGTTGAGCCCTTGTCTCTTACTAGAGACACGGGGCAACATGTAGGGGGTCCTTCACAAAAATCATTAATCAATAAAGCCTTTATCAAATCTGAATCAAAAGTGCTTAATCATAAACATCCCAAGAAGTTTGCTATGTTGAAAAAGAGAAAAAATTCCTTGAACTGAATGTTTTCAATTAGTAGGCCATCTATAGATCTAAGTCTTGTCAAAACCTATAAAGTGGAATCATCTTGGAATTAGTCAAATAATCTTGAATGGAGATGTGTTACATTTTTCTTACATGGATCATTGTTACACCTTGTGTCTTAGCACCCATCATCTTTATTTTCATACTAGTATTCACCTCGTCATCATGTCCTTCTTGGCTTTCGGTGATGATCCCTCACATCTTCCTAGTTGTGTGTTTTCACGAGTGGAGTGAGACATCCTATCATTACATAATCTAAATTTCCACCAATGGAATGGAATGCTTACAATTGTTTGAACATGAGTTCAGACTGTGCAACCCTTTTACTAAGTGAAAAATACAAAAATATTTTTAAAATGTTCAAAAACTCAAAAACATTCAAATATGTTTCCAAAATCCAAAAATATTCAAATATGTTTTCAAAAATACAAAAATATTCAAATATGTTTCAAACAATAAAAAATATTCAAATATGTTTCACAAAACTACAAAAACATTCAAAGATGTTTTGAAAAATACAAAAACAATATAATATTTTTCTAAACTCCAAAAATAATATAAAATTGTTCCGAACTCCAAAAAATAATATAAAATTGCTCCGAACTCCAAAAATAATATAAAATTGTTCTAAACTCCAAAAACAATATAAAATTGTTCCAAAAATAAAAAACAATATAAAAATGGAAAAATAAAAACATTCAGATAATGTTTGAAAACTTTTAGGAACTGAATAACATAGTTCAACACTTTTTCCATTTGATGACGCTCCTTATGATCGTTCATGATCATCTTACGATAATCACATTTCTTTCCCGTGGTGTATATCTATGTTCACAGCAAGCAATCATTTACCCTTCACAATATAAATTTTCTTGGGGCACACTTGGATTTCACATTTCAATCCAATACAAATCAAACTTGAATGAGATCCGACAAGAGTTGTTTGTATTATCTAAGCATCACTCCGCTCTTCATCCTAATCTAATCCTCTCGTGTTCTAAGCTATCACTCAAAGGCATTCATATCTATCTAATTTATTTAATGTGGAACACATTTGGAGTGTCATTAGGAGATGTTTTTTTGTAAATTATGTTGTACTGTTGTATTTTTTCAGCATGGTGATGATGTTTTTGCTTCTTTCAGTTTTTTATTTTGTTGTACTTTGTTTACTTTCATTGTAGACCAATTGCATGGAAATTCTCTACATCCTGGTTCACATATAACTTTGGTGTGGTTCCTTCATGTTCATATTGAGTTTGTTTGATGTTCTTGTTTAAAGCTTTCAGCATCATCGTTTGTCCATAATAAATCAGGTGCATCAAGTTTTTCTAAAAACTTGCAAAAATTAAATATTTCAAAAATAAAAAAATAAAATAAAAAAATCATAACATTTTTGAAAAAACATTCGCTTATCATAGAAATTCTACAATTGGAAAACCCTTGAAGTAAATATTTCAACCTTTCAACACAATCTTGATAAAGTCATACCTTTATCTACTACCCTAGTGATCGTTCCTATCGTGTTACAACTGTCACTTTCTTCCCTTTGCACGATTACTTACTCTGCTTGGGGCAAGTCACAAATTGTTTTTCCTTCATGATACAAATTTGCCTAGGGAAATTTTTCTTTGATCATTTTTCAAACATATCCAACAAGAGTGTCATGAGGAATATCTTTACTCCGCTCTTCAGTCTAATCCTATTCCCACCTTGGGAGCATTTACATCTAATTAATCATCATTGTGGCATGCATTAGAGCATAGCTGATAAAATGGATTGTCTTCTTCTTCAAAGTTGTGTTGCATTGTTAATGTTTACTTCTTGGACCAATTGCAAGTAGTGTGATAACATCTTGGTTCCTCTATAACCATGATGCCTTTACCTACTGTTCATATTCGGGATTATTTTCCTTTTTCTCTTTTCTTTGTTGTGTGTGTGTTTGTTTACGTGCATATGAATTAACCATCTTGATTCCTTAATAACCATGACAACAACTCTATTGTGTAATAGTAACATAAAGGTCACTCTTATATCCACATTCTCTAAATGACGCTCATGCTATGAAAAATTTTGCACACTCCTTCCTATCCTCATTCACTCCTCCATTTTCCTCCTATCAAGACGTTTTCCACCGCTTGGTTGCATTGCCCACTCGCTTGAGGGGGTATTCTCTTGCCATTCTACTCGATGTGGCATCTGAATGCTTAACTTCTTTTCACTTGCTAATCTTCATGTGTCTACTATCTTTAAAGCACTATTACTTCACAATAACACTTTAAAGAGGGGCAAATGTAGACACCCTAAAAATACATACATATTTCTATCCCACTTCTATCAATTAAAATTAATTAAATTAATTCTATCTTTCCATAATACACCACTTTGGAATTAATTAAATTAATTACACCTTTTAAATACACCCTTTTAGAATTAATTAAAATAATTCTATTATCTAAATCATATTCCTAGCCTTTAGAATTATTAATTTAATTCTACCACGCTCTTGGAAATAATTAAATTAATTCCTAACACCTTCTAGCTAATATAATTAAACATTTATTTATTTAAATGGTTAAGTATCTCCTCACAATCAAATAGTAATTAAATTAATTTAATTCTACCATGCTATTAGAATTAATTAAATTAATTCCTAATACCTTCTAGATAATATAATTAAACATTTATTCATTTAAATGGTTAATTATCTCCTCACAATTAAATACTAATTAAATTTAGTTATTTGATTCCACCTATTCCAGTCAACTACACTTGAACTCCACTTCTAGATTCCTAGAAATAATGGGCCTATAGAGTTGTGTGTACAATCAACTTTCCGGATGTAACTTCTGCTATTCCAAATGTCTACTACCCCTGTAAATCTATAACTACCAATTACCAAGTCTACTTGCTAACTCAGGTGATTCACCCATTAACCTGGAGCTTAGTCAATGTCAAATCCACCTTTCATGGTTCTACCCTCAGCTATAAAAGCAATCCATTTTCTTTGTAAATCTATCCCTGGAGCTTTGAGAGAATTGCATCCAACTTCTTCCAATTTGACATCCGCTTCCTTGTGAAAAATCTGCTTGTAGCATTTGCAACCATATTTAGAGAACATTATACAGAGCATCCAAAATCCAAACTATAACAAGATCAAACAAGCTTCAAGATTCTACGGTCTTATCTTGAGGTTTGCAACAGATCTACAATGTATTTATTTATCTTTTGTGTCTGTGATTTTACTTGTTTACACTATATACACATTGACTACACTCTATCTTGAAAATTTTCTCATTGGGATCTTACAACCACCTCAATCATCTCAAGAAATAAAAAAATGAGAAAAGATAAAGTTTTGTTACACACTTTGGTATATTTTCCTTGGGGAAAGTAAATTTCATTTTCTAGCTTTAAAGGAAGGGAAAATATAGACACCTAAATTTGGTTATTTATCACTTGATAATGTCAAGATAGACTTAATTGCTAAATCACAACTTGTGCACATATTTTGATATTAATTTCTATATGCCTATTCCTATTATAAGAATTTCTATCCTCACTACACTGGCCATCCACTCACAGAAAAACTCACATATGTCCAAAGCATTCTATCGATCACAAATACCATGTAAATTTTTTATAGCAGTTCATTCCCTACTTGGACAAAACTTCCAAACATGAACTAAAATACTAAACAATTTGGTCCAAAATTAGTGGTCTTTTTTGAGCCTTCCAACGGTCATTTTCTCAATTTGATATATTTTATGGGCGTTTGTTACTTTATTCATGGGTCATTTTGAATATGAAATCATACCTATAAAACCCTATATAAGTAAGTCAAATGCATTTATTTTCTCATTGAAACTTTGAAGATATCCTTAAGAAGATATCATTCAAAGAGCATATCAAGATCTCCTAAATTTCCCTAAAGTAGCAAAACACTTTAGGAGATTCCCCCACATATGTCTCAAGAACTCCAAGATAGGCTCTAGATTCAAGCTTCCTAAATCACAAACACTCAATGTTAAGTCAAGTAATAAGTATGAAAGTTATTACAAACATTTTCAAATGATAGATTTTTCAAATGTAGTTGTATCCATATATATATATATATATATCACATCTCTAGGTAGATAAATACATGTGGTTTGAGGCTTCTTTGAAGTATTGCCAATGTAGGCGGTGTATGGATTGCACTCAACCCAAACACTACCCGGTTTTACCAATGATTAAGGTTTTGGGTCATTTTGGTTGATTATAGAGGGTTTCACACATTTGTGAGACCTAATATATTATTGTGAAGCATACTATAGTTCGTCACAAGGGAAAATAAAGTTGTAGAGATTCACCATTTTCCTTAATGGAACCACCAAATAGGGGCAGAATCACCAAATGATTATGTTCGTGGATAATTATTTTGTATTTTATCACAATACACTTCGAGAACTAGAGATAAAGAGATTGTAGATGTTTCCAGTCTGTGTATCAATCTGTCACACCCATATCAGCTTCTAGATCAGTGAAATAACTATTGTCCAAAAATAACACCCCATGCTATTTTGAACAACTCATCTAATTTTCATACTTAGGCGGATCTGGATTGAAGACCTGTAAAATTAAGAAGTCATAGGGGTAGTCTTCAGTGGCATGCAATAAATGTTAGTTCTTCATGGCTTAAATATACTATGTTACACAGACTTGGAAAATGTGGAATTTTTTACTGAGTTTGTTAGTTCTATGCAAAAAAGTATATAGTATGTTAAGGAGAGGACATGATGAGAGGAAAAAGTGTCGTGCGACATTGCGATGAAAATACAAGCAATTTTGAATGTGGATAAGGTTAGAAGCCACATAACAAGAATGATGTGCTCCATAGGTTCTTGAAGAACAAAGGAACATTGTTGTAGATCCAAAAGGTGCGAGCTAAAGAAGTGGGGGCACCATGACATGTAGGGAAGGTAAATTGAATGTGGAATACATTAGAGCTACAAAATATGAGAAGTTTGTGTTAGGTAAACATAATTTACTTAATTTATTTATGCATTTACTATGTATGTAATTATGTGTTACTGTGGTAACTAGTTTGTTACTTTACTAGGTAGGTAACTTGTCATGTAATTATATGGTTGAAACCATATTGTTTTTCATATTATTCATGTAAGTTTAATTGTTACATAGTTGTAACAATTATATTTGTTTTTGTATTACATTATTTGCACTTCCTAGATGTATTTTGGAAGCTACTATAATTAGGTGTATTGTTGCATAGTTGCGACTACATGTTTGTCATCATATGGTTGTGAAATATCTATAAATATTGCAGCCATATTCGTTGTACTTGATTTTATTGAACATCAATAAATTTATGAGGATTTTGTCTATCTTGTATATTTGGTAGCAATATATGATATCCTGTAGAGTTGGAGAGAGGTTGAAGAAGGTAGAATTTTTTTGGAGAAGAAATTTGTGTTCTAGGAGAGCCTGTGTTGCCTCCCGTAGCTTCCCAGAACATACCTACATTCCCACAACCTCCTGTTCATTCTCCAAGTGTTTGAAAATAATTTTTTTTCTTGCACTGGTGCCCCCTACACCAGGAAATTTTTTCTTCATGGAGCCATTCTGGTCTAAAAAAAATCAGAATTAAGTTTTAAATAAATTTTTTTATGTTTTTCCCTATTAGGAGTTTTGTACTAAATTTAGTGACAGTGTTAGCTGAAACTAACACCAATAGCATGCTATAATTGGAGGGTTCTAATCCAATTTTAGGGGACTAGGAGCTCCTAATCGATACATACACTGAGTTGTGCTCTCTGCATGCATTGGTGTCGAGTTAGAACTTCATCGATTGAGCTGCCTCACATTGGATGTGTTGAATATTTTAAAACCGAGCTGAATCTACACTCCACCGAGTTAGCGGGTCTATAAGCAGCCAAGAACATTGAACCGAGCTAAGGGAATTTCCCCTTCCCCCTGCATTTCATTGGTAGGTGTGTTAACCCCCACCGAGTTGGGACCCCGAGCTCATACTAAGCTACTTTGGCAAGCCGTGTATTTCGATCTCCTTAGTTACATTGGCAAGCTCCCCCACCTTGACCATGCTCTATTTCTTTTGGATTGGGATGAGCTCTACATTGGACGCTTGAGCCCCTAAACCAACATCTAAAGCAAAGTATATCAAACCTTCCACCACCGAGCTGTTTATGCTCCCCTGTTGCGAGCCCACAAGGTGACACCAAACCACATTGCACTGACATTAATCGTGTTCATCTCTGAGATGTTTGGAAGCCAAGAAATCTCAAATCTCCTTGCAAATGATCCAAAGAAAAAATGGTGGAATCTGATTTGAAACAACCCCTACAAACCAAAAAAAATATCAGCGAAGAAATAAAAAAATACCAACAAACAAAACAACGATGGCCTCACCGATACAAAGGTGTGGATAACAAGCGAAGGCACAAGCAACAGATCCATTTTTGGTGATAGACCTAATCTGTCCTCCTTCCATATGCAGTCACATGGATTTTCTTAAATGCATCCATGTAGAAATTTCACAGGTTAGTCAGTTTTATTAAGATTCAAATATAATTTTCTTCATTTCATAGCATATGCGCTAAGAGCATTTTGTTGGCTAGTGGGGAGTTGGTAAAACATTGGGAGTGGGGAGTTTGGGGTTCGACCTCCCCCAAAATGTTTATTTTTTAAACCATTTGAATTTGGCATAGTTTTAGTGGTAACCACCAAAAGTAACGACAAATATAGCAGAGAAAATCCCACTAAACCACTTAGTTGTCTCTTAACCCCTAGCCAAAATTAGAGGAGAAAACCCTAATGTAGGGTAAATTTTGTTTTTCCCATTTTCTCAAAATTTCATTATGATAATTTTTTCCAAAAGAGGGTCATCTAAAAACTACATTTTAGCTATTTTTTGTGGTTTTTCACTTTAAGATCCATTCTAAGCTCCGAAGGCCACTAGGGCCTCGTAAAACCAAAAAAAATGCCCGCCAGTCAATTTTTCTGCATATTGGATGTGATTGTATATTTTCAGTGGATTGTACTAATTTACAGGTTGACATATTCAACCACAAACATTATAACTGATAAAAATTGACAGAGATTTGTAAACAAAATTAGTGAAATTTTGGTTCTATAACACTCACAAGATCTTTGGATCTCTTTTGCAATGTTTAGTATATATAGTGCCTTTGGGAAGTGCTTACGGGTAAATTCGTCCCAACTACTACTGCACTTAATGCCTAATATAACTACAAAAATGTCATTTGGGCATCATCCATATAAATTGATGGGGAGAAATAAGGACATAATGAACACACTTTGAGTCCTCCCATCTGTCTGTGAACGATTTTATGACATAACTTCAGACATTGAAATTATCAAAGTATATAGCGAAGTTGCGTGTGCGTATGTGGATATTTCTTTAAGCCTATGTCTATAATTGCACAGACCCCTTTCAATACTATCTTGGTACCACATATCAAATTATTTCACGTATGTTAATGCCTCTTTCACATACCTCCATGTATATCGAAAGGGAGAGATTCTTCCACGTACCGATGTGTATATTAGAAGGGCGTGTATATAAAAAGGTTCGGTATATCACACTGAAGATAGATAGATTGGGAGACAATATACCTGGAGTGATAAGAGCCTTACCCTTTCTCAGTGAATTCAAAAAATGGGAAACAATTCCCTTAAGTTATTTCTTCCAGAATCAGCTCCGAAGAGGAGATAATTATGTTGCATGAAAGACTATGATCATAACACAACATGAGTTTGAAGAAATATGGCCTATTCTGACTAGTTCCACAGCCAAATCACCAGATGATGTATCCCAATAGAGACAATTTGACAAGGCCAATCAGAAGGAAAAATTCATAATTTTGTTTATAGTATCTAATGACGTACAACCCCACATTTGAGATGCCAAAACAACCAAAGAAGCGTGTGATAAGTTAAGCACCATGTACGAGGCCAAAAACAAGAACAAATAGAAGCTTTCTTTTGAAGAGTTGTAGAATTGAGGGCTTCACTTCTAGCCTTGGGAGAGGAGGTCACTAATACAACTCTCATTCCCATTTTTATGAGAGCACTCCCTCCTTATCACATTTTTGTGATGATACTAAACTTGTCATATCAGACAGTTAATTTTGACAAGTTAGTGAATCTACTTCAACAAGAAGGAGCAATTTACAATAAAGATGATGAAGAGGATCAGAAACTATCTTCTCATCAAAAAGGAAAAGGAAAATCAAACACTCATTCTTCTCAAAAGTCCCTAAAATAACATTAGCATCAGCACGGGGAAAAGCAAAAGAAGAAATGTCCTATCTACAAAAGAGGACATGATGTGAAATATTGTTGGTACAATACATATAAGAAAGGTTCATCAAGTAATTATAGACCTCATAATCAATAGTCTCATAAGGGACAATCACACTATAATCAAGGGCAGAAGAAGGGGAACAGGTGAAGAAAACCCCATCAACAAATTAATATAGCTAAGTAAGAAGATCATTAAGAAAATGAGGACTTCTTATACACTGATCATTCTAGTGAACCATCCATGTCATCTAGTGTTATTTGGTATATTGATTCGGGAGCCACTCGACACATGACCGGGCACAAAGACTAGTTTACTACCATGAGAGACACACCTTCGAAAAACCATGTTTTGTTAGGTAATGGTTCTTCTTAGACAGTACAAGGGATTGGGAACATTTCTCTACCTTTTGGTTCATGAAATTGTAGTCTATCATATGTACTATATTTCCTTGGCTTAACAAAGAATCTACTATTAGTAAGTCAAATTCTTGATCATAATTTGAAGATTGATTCTGATAGTCATTCCGGTAAGAAAGTGTGTTTGATTCAAGACAAATCAAGAGGCTCAAAAATTGTTACAAAATCCTCCAATGCGGGACGTATGTTCCAGCTTAACATTTTCCACAGGGATGATCAAACACTTGTGGCTAAGAATTCTTCCTCAACACAGTTGTGGCATTAGAGAATTGGTCACATCAGTTTCAAATATCTTGAAACACTTCACTGGTACAACATGGTGAGAGGCTTGCCATCTCTCCAAAAGGATAAAAATAAGTGTCCTCGCTACCTAGTAGGAAAACAACACTAAGCTTCATTCCAGAAGAGTACTTATTGAGCTTCAGGAAAGATTTATTTGGTTCATATCAATCTGTGTTGTCCGATGCAACCTAGTCATTCTATATTTCAACATTCCATGCTATGTGTTGATGATTATTCAAGAAAAATGTGGATATTTTGTCTTCATAAGAAAATTGAAGCTTTTGAGAACTTCAAAAAGTTCAAAGTGGCTATAGATAATGAGACTGGTCATCATGTCAAATATCTCCACTCAGATCGAGGGGGGTAATTCACTAGTAATGATTTTAAAGCCTACCTTCAAGCTCATGAGATTCTTCAATAGATGCCTCCTCCACACACACCACATCAAAATGGTGTTGTTGAGAGAAGAAACCGTACTATCGTGGAGATGGTGTGTTGCATGATCGATGAATCTAGACTAACGAGGACATTTTGGGAAGAAGCAATAAAGACATAATATATTTATTGAACATAGTGCCCACATTTTCTCTTTATGGAGTGACACCACATGAAGCATGGTCGAAGCGGAATCCATCCATTGCACACCTGAGAGTATTTGGGTGCAAAGCTAGCATGCACATACCCAAATAGAATAGAAAGAATTTGGATATGAAGTCATAAAAAATCATCTTAATTGTCTACAATGAAGATACTATTGGGTACAGATTGATGGACATGAAAACCAGAAAAGTCTAAACCAGTAGAGATGTTGAGTTCTTTGAGAGGAAGGAAGTTGAGACTCCCTCTCTAGACTCACATGATGTAGATATTTCACTTGTTGTAAAAATAGAATTTGATGTTCCCTTGATGATGACATTGATGATGGGGATGATTAGACAGGACCATGACCCATGGGAGAATTATAATGTATGCCCAAGTGGTATAATAACATAATATGGGATACAAAATTGGGTTCTCAATTAGATACATCCACCACTAGACCACAGACTTTCAGTAAATCATGAGAAGAAGTAAAATTTTCTTTGATGAGTAGAGATTGACTCTGCTGAGTTGTCTATTGTCTAGGAAGCCCTACAGTTTAAAACTTAGAAAGATGTTATGGATGCTGAGTATCCATTAGTAATGAAAAACAACACTTGATAGCTTGTGGATATTCCACTAGGGAAGAAACCCATTGGTTGCTTATGGATATTCAAAACAAAGTACAAAACAAATGGGACCATAGACAAGTATAAATAAATACTAGTAACAAAGGGGTATGCACAAAAGGAAGGCATAGATTATGAGGATACATTTGCTCCCACAACTAATATCAAAATGACCTGGATGATCTTTTATCTAACTACCCAGTTTGGTTGGAAATTCCATTAGATGGACATGAAAATTTCCTTTCTAAATGGATATCTATAAGAAAAAGTCTACATGACTCAACCTGAGGGTTATGTCATACCTAGTGAAAAAACAAAGGTATGGAGACTCAGGAAATCTTTGTATGGCCTTAAACAGGCACCCTGAGCTTGGTACATCAAAATTGATGAGCATCACGTTCAACATGGATTCGTCAAAAATCCATATGATCCCAATAGCTACCTCAAAAAAATGGGGGGAGATTGTGATTTTTGTTGTCTATGTGGACGATCTAGTCATCACTAACATTTTAGTGAAGATGGTCGATGCAACGAAGAAAGATCTTAATCAATTGTTCAACATGACAGATCTTGGGCTCATGGACTATTGTCTTGGATTGGAAGTATGATAAAAGGAGAATCACATATTTGTTTCTCAGTTGAAGTATACCAAGACAATGCTTGAGAAATTTAGGATGATGGATTGCACACCAATTGTTACACCTATAGAGATGAGACTACAGTTATCTCATTTAGATACATCTCCTATGGTAAATGCAACTCTCTATCAATAGTTGATTGGGAGTCTCATTTACCTAACTTATACTAGACTAGATATCAATTTTTTAGTGAGCTATCTGTTATCCAATTTTGCACACATGGAAAGATTGGACAACGGGATCCTATCATGTTCAAAATGAAATAATAGTCCCAGGAACCCACCTTCAGTTATTAACGAGATGCAATAATTAAAAATAATTCCCAAATTGCATATGAAGAGATCACCTAGCATCGAAAGGCACCCAGTTGATCTCAACTCAGTGAAGAGTTCAGGGTCGAGTTGATAAATAATCCGGTGTCAAATTGATAGTCATCTCGGAAATCATCTCGATAGAGACTCTCAGTTGTAAGAGCTCGATGAGGTCTTATTAATGCAAAATATAGCTTGTTGAAAATTGATGAATGAAGGAAACTCTATAAGGATCTCGGTAGAGATCGATGCAGGTGGTAACAAGAATGCCGGGCCAGGGTATAAGTGAATACAGTATATATATTTTTGCTGACGTTGTTCAGACCTTCCTCAGCTGAGCATTTGGTGGACAGGCAGCAAGCATGTTGCGGTATAGTAAGAGTTCTTTTGAGCACTTCCAACAAGTAGGTCATCCAACTACGTTTTTATCTATTCAGCATCGAATGCATCCTCGAATTCGGGATTTTCCTTCAAAGATATTTTTATGAAAATCAATTAAGTGACAGTGAGAGTGTTACCGGTAGACCTGATGAAATTTATTACAAAGATTCTCTATCGAGACCTTACTTGTTTTACGATGCAACTCATGGAAGTGAATCTCATAGAGGTGGAACTGTTTCATATCAGAATATTCATGGAGCATAATTTGCTTTGCAATTATATGAGCATCTTCAATGAGTCACTAAGTTGGCGAGCATAAAGGATTCTGTCGGAATTATCACACCTTACAAGCTACAGCTGAAATGTTTGTCACCAAGAAAATGATGTCTCCTCACGCTGAGCGGAAAAGTGGAAATCGGTGGCCATCTGTCCAAAACGAAATCTGGCCAAATGATAATAAAACCCTGCACTCCAATCTCAGACGTGGGAAATAAGGTGAGTAATGCCAAGTGGGTTTTCATGGATGGCAAGCCAAAGAAGAAATTCCACGCGGGGAGGATTTGGAGCTGTTACTTACACAAGTCAAGAAGCGGAAATTTGATGGTGGTGGGCCAAGCTGTTAATCCCATGCTGAGGCTGTTCACTCCGCGTTGGAAAAATTGGATCAGATTGCTAAGTGGAAATATAACCGTGGTAAGCCATGATTAGACTTCCATGAGTTGGAAAAATTAGATCAGATTGCCAAGTGGAAAAATTACGATGGCTATCTAACATGATACTTCCGCATGGGCCGTTTAAACAGGATCCGAGTCTTTGTGCGAGTCACTCGGAAGGTAAGTCGGGGAACGTGGGAATAAGACAGTTGAAGTGTTTAATAGGATTAGACGTGGTGGTCTAGCTTGGCCAAAATCGAGTATGACACGGAGATAGGTGAAGTAGGCTCCACAAATTTTGCTTACCATGCATAACATCCCTGTAAACCCGTCTACATATCTTCAACTATTGCAAACCTGCATTTCCAGGAATATGCTTTCACAAGAAAGAGACGCCTTCTCATGGAATACCATAATTACAGCTTACAGAAGACACGGGTTTCCTCACGAAGCATTAATACTGTTTCACCGAATGCAACAAACAGATGTACGATCTGATCTGTTCACCTTTGTCATCATACTTCTAGCCTGTGCCACAATAAGAGCTTTGGAACAGGGTATGAACATACATCGAGGAGCTGGGAAGCGAATGAGTCTGCAGACGTTCAGGCTCTGATGGTTCGGTGGTCGCGAGACAAACTCCCACGCAACAGGCAGCAGGCATGTTGCAGTACAGTAGAAGCTTTTTTTTTAGCGCTTCCAGCAAGCAGGTTGACCAACTATGTTGTTATCTGTTCAGTATCGAATGGCAACTGCAGGAAACAAATATTCACTGCCGTGTACGATGGATTGGAGTCACGCTATTCAAGGCTTCATAAAATTTGCCTGAATCAGGAGATGAAGGTTTAAAACGGTGCAGAATGAAACGATTCATATTGCTCAGCATTTTTTCGCCTTGAAATGAATTGAATGTGAAGGTCAACTCTGAAATACCTGGTTGGCCGTTTTGTATGCTACATCCTTGTTACTTGTAAATGGTCTTTTTGAGAAACTCTGAGGGCAATAGGCAATATTTATACCCTTTCATTATGTACGTCCAATTAGAGAATAAAAAGTATTCTATTACCAGGTTTAGAGAAACTTGTTTTTAACAAATGGACGATTACACTGTAGTTTCAAGCTAATTTTATCTAGCTTTATTTCTATTAGCTTTGATCCACGACTAAGGAAGAATTCATATGGTTATTACCTATACATTTTTCGAAGGTCCTCTTGGTTGCCCCAGTTGTTCAATGTATTTTTTGAAGGGCTTCTTTTATGTGTTACAGATTGTAACATAAAGATCTTTTTAGTTTCTGAAAAAATGAGTATATTGTGTAGCTCACAGCTACCTATGCCATACTAAGATCCCAATAGTGGCATAATTGTTGATTGGAGCCGAGATTGCCGAGTGCACTGCCAAAATACCAAAGGGTTCTTTGGCCAAAAATCAGTCTCAAGGATGTCTATCGACATGTTATGGGCATGAGCCTGGGTCATCATCATGGAAGCACTAGGTCTTTATTGATAATGGCATTTTCTCATCGTTTGGAAGGTACAAATTGTGCTTATTATGGCAAAGCCAAAACATTCTTACTACAAGTGTTATATGATGAGGAAGAATCCTGAGCATTGTGGTAAAACCATTCTTTTTAGAAATATTGGGTTAAGCTCGGTATTCAAGTGGTTTAAGCCCAGAAAAGGTAAGATCGTTTGCTGGATGAAGAGCTCGATGACTTCGCAAGGGAGCTGCCCTGTGGTTGACTGCGCTTAATGAAGTTTGAACATGGAATGCTAAAATGGCCCTCGAGTTACCAGAGAAAATGATAGATCGCGTTGGAATTGTCGCCATTAAAGGACTCAATGCAAGTACACAGGTATCCCAATTAAACCAGGAAACGGAAAAGAGTTTAGTGCGGGGTCAAAAATCGAGTGCAACACGAGTTAGAGGACTCGAAGCTCACTCGGTTTTGCTATTTGCAGCTACTATCTTTCACATTGCTCAACCCCAACCCCCTCCCTCTTCAAGTCGAAACGGTCAACAGGGGGTCCCAACATTATGTTAATTAAATTACTATTTTTATTTACAATATTTTAATACTAATATTTATTTATTAGTTATTTACAATATTATTTTTAAACTTAATTGAGACTACAGGTCATCAGGCCATTAATGACCCATGAGGGCTACCTCTCCGGTGGTTCAACTAACTACAATAAATACAATCATGGGCCTTCATTTAGGAATGTAATTATATCTTTTCCTCTTTCCCCCCCCCTTTTCTCACATATTCTTCTATAAATGTAAAGTTTTGGAAAGCTCATTCAAAGGGTTCCAATATTCAGACAAGTTGGACAGTTAGATATTTAGGCAAGTGTATACTTTTCACGAATTCCTCTCTCTTCGGCAAGTTGTTCTTTGTGTTGAGATACTTTCAAGCCTCCTCTTCAAGACTGTAATGGCACTATTGCCTCTTCTGAATGTATGATGCATTGTGCATGTTAGAAGAATTAAAAATTGGTGTTTTTGTGACTAATCTCGGTCCTTTCATTCCATCCTTCTATCGTCTTTGTTGCGCTCTCATACTTGCAGTACACGGCAAGTTTAAGTTCTATTTTAGTTCTTGGAGTTCTGTGCTTTATCATGGTGCATTTTGCGTGCAGTTGAGTTGTGGTGTCTATCCAACACCTTCGGGAGTTCAGCCTTCTTCACCGGGAAACTGGTATATTCTCAGTCTGATAAATTTTAATAACAAAGGGAACGCGTGTCTCCTTAGTTTTGTTGTATCATTCATCTCCTAAGTTGTAAGGTGAAGTGACCTGTGATGCACACAAACCCTCTTCAAATTATACCCTTCCCTGAGTCTGACGAACCCCTTTTATTTGGTGCATCACCATCCCTAGTATAGTTTATTCTGTAAATCTTCTTTCCCTCAAACCCATGAATGTTAGCTAGTACTATAATCATCTTTTGTTTACACTAGGAGTAGTACACATCCTTAGTTTAGGAAAGAACGGCCTGCTCCGGATGTTCACCTCGCAGCCCAAGTCCCACCAGCTGAGAGTGATTCCACGTGTCCCAAGCACACCGAATGTCCCCTATCACATCCTGCAATCGAGGGTGCAGTGATTTGGCGACAACAATTTTTTGGCACGCCCGGTGGGAACAAAGTTGGTACCTTATCCTCGCCGCTGCTCACTTACACAAGTCAAAGGTACCACCTGGCAACTCTATATCTCTGGATTCCAAATTCAGGGGAGGACTTATGCAAAGATTCAAACAAGACGGCTACTACTCTTCAAAGAAAGGAAAGTAAAGCTAGCATATCTACCTTTCCTTTCTCCTCCAAAGAGAAGCCATACGAGGGCATGTCCAGATCCCCAGGTGCAAGTTACCTAGAGGGGGCAGTCAACTCTCCTGTACGGAGAGTTCCTCCACTAGGAACCATCACCTTTCATTTTTATGGCAAGGAACCAGATTTTTCCCCCTTTCACTGCAAGCATTCCGCTGATGGGGTGTGGCTCACATTCAACGTGACCCGTATACCTTGTTTGCGCGGGCACTCAAAAGTTTTAATAGCCCCTCTACATTGGGGAAAACTCACGTTACTCCAGTGGACTTATCTTTGACATGTGGCCATCCACTGGTGCATTACATATATATCACTAAAGACAAAACCGTTTCAGTTAGACTTCTTGGCGACCCTCGTTTTCAAGGGAAAAGCGCTTCATGGTTTCGCTGGTTAGTGTTGGCACTTACACCACTTGGGACAGTTGGGAGAAAAGCTTTAAATAATTTTGAAGACAAAAGTGATCACCTATCACTTTTGGAACAACTTACTACCTATAAGAGATGCTTCCCAAGCATACCGAGTGGATTTCAACTTCCGATTCCACAGAACGTGGAATAGATGCCGGCGCTCGTAAAGCCTTCTAACGCATAGACATTCTTGTACATTTGCGAGCCTTGAATTAGTGGAGTAGCAGTTATGATCCAGTCCATGGGAGGGCTCACTTCTTGATGCTTACGAAGTTGCCATAAGTACAGCAGAATTCGTTTGATTCAGGCTGGAAGATAGCTCCCCGACCACCAACCCCTTTTCTCTCATATCGGACTAATCATCAGCCTATCATTGCTCCTCTTCCAATCGACTCCAGCAACATCCATAGCAGCGCCCCCCCTGCTCTCGTCAATGACCTATTTGAAGTCAGTCCTACGCAAATTTTGGAAATGACTCGTTGAACGCAAAAGGAAACAATTTCCATACCCTCGTCCCAGTATCAGCCACAAATCAGCAGTATCCAGCAAAACCGTCCGCCTTGTCCAAGGAACAATCAGCCTCGAAAGCAAACTACAGTGCAAGTTGCAAATGGATGGGCCCGTGAAAACGTTCAAACCTCTTGCAAGCTAGCTCATCTAGAGCTATAGTACCT
>JAHRHJ020001318.1:0-26010 GCA_019776745.2 Taxus chinensis
TTCACAACCATTTAATTGGGCAAAACTCAACATCAACTGCTTAATGACTCAACTCATCTGTATAAGCTCTATTAGAACTTACTAAATAGAAATTCCTCTCAAACTCTTGGAGGTTTTTGTCCACAAGAGGGAAATACTAAGGGTTTTCGTCCTTAGATATTTTTGTATGCAAAAGCTACAAGCTTAAGGCACAAATAAGAAATTATCGAAAATGATCATAACATAGAATGCCTCTCCTCAAGTCGACTTCTCCTTTTAAGGAGAGAAAAAGACCCAAAACAAACTCCATAATATCCAATCAACATGCAGTGATTCTCTCTATGTAATTTCTACCATCGATTTTCCCTTCATAGGACAAGCCGTCATTTCTCTTAGGGAGAATACAAAAAACAATTAACAATTATTTTCTTCCCTCCTAGGTTGGTCACTTTTTTCCCTAGAGGGAATAAAAAATAAAAATGTTTTATCCTTTCTTAGTTCCCATTATCCCCCCTAAGGAAAGTCGCCATTTCTCCTAGGATGAATAAAAATTACTTTTGGATCCCTTTTTCATCCTAGATTTAATAATTTATCAAGCCATTACAATTATTATAAGTGCTTTATATATTTTTCTTTTATTAATGACACTTGAAAATGACTTAAGTCACCCTTATATTTTTCCTTTGGCCGTCGGGTTGAAAAAATAGGCCAAAGATCTTCGATTGGGAAGGGAATATTACAATCCTCCCTTCCCAAAATTGGTTACCCTTAAGAAATTCTGAATTTGTTTTGCCCAAGTGCCATGCACAATAAACAAAACATTTTGAAGTGATCCACAAGCATGGCACTTGTTCTTGTCAAGTGGGCTAAGACTTGCCACCATATATCATCCACAAGATGCTCACATACAAATACTTACAAAAATGGTTCAACATACTCCATAATGAAGACTCCACCTTCTATCTTATCACACATCTTATGATGGAGATGAACTGGAATACGCAGCAATAAATAAGACACATTATTATGCTCTTCATACCTTGGAATATCACCAACATCCTCGTCCATCTTGGAATTCAAAATGGCTTGAATTTTCTACAACAATTCCTCTTCATTCTTGTCCAAAATGGGTTGAATAGTTTTGTGAATCAGCTACTATGATAAAGGAGATGACATACCTTTTTCCACACACTCTTCAATCCAATAAAAAAATGCATAAGGAATGCAACCATGTAGAGATTTACAACCATGGTGGGGTAATATTTATATTTTTGATGGTGCTAATAAAACTTCTGTGAGATCATGGTTGCTAGAATTGGAGACATACTTGCTATCGAACCCTAAGTGTGGGGAGGATGCCCTTAAATTTATCCCTTATCATTTAGCAGGGATAAAAAGGATTGGTGGTATCATTTGATAGAGACCCAAGGGGAAGAATCTATCTACTTCTTTGATGACTTCAACCAAAGGTTCATGGAGAGGTTCAATGTACCGAAGGACAAAATTGAGCAAGTGGTAGAGGAGGTTATCAAGGATCTAGAGCTTGAGAAGGAAGAGGACTCCAATATGCAAGTTGATGATGATAGTTTGGTGGTGAAGGATCAAATTCCAAACAATGAGGACTACTTTCAGCTTGATGCCTTGTTCAAAACAATAGTACATGAGGAGATACATGAGGAGCAACATATTGCATGTGATGTAGATTATGTGGTAAGAGGTACATCATCTTTGTTACTGCAACAATATTATCATGATGAAATTCCACCCATTGTGGAAACTGTTGCTAGGGAATTGATACAAGAAGGTCAATTTATCATGAAGACAAAGGATGGTGAAGACCTTTATGGTACTCCAAGGTATGAATGGAATAATAATGGGCCATATTTATTGTTGCATAATGAACCGTTTCAGATTTTCTTTATTCATGAAGTATACGATAATGCAATTGGTAGAATAAAGCATGTGGATTCCTTGTTCCAAATTTATGAATATGGGCATTATGAGAGCTACCTATTTTTGTAATATCTCTCTCATTTGACAGGTACAGGTGCAAGGATCTTGGAACATTTCAGCATGTTTTGTCTCTTTTGCATGGTGCTTGGACAAAACAAATTTGGAATTCCTTAAGGGAAAGCAATTTTGGGAAGGGAGGATTGTAATATTCCCTTCCCAATCGAAGACCCTTAGCTTATTATGTCTTCCCAACGGATACAGAGAATTAAAAAGGGAGACTTAAGTTTTATTACTTTATTACAAAGTGCTAAAAAAATAAAATACACATTATAAAAAAATACTTATAATAAAATAATAGACTTAATAATAAAATAAACATAGAAAAATCCAACAAGATAAAAACATTTATTAAATTGTTTATTCCTATGGAAAAATGCGATCAACTTGAGGAACAACAAGGAAATAGAAAAAGGCAAAAATTCATGGGTTAAAATTTATCCTTCCAAGGGAAATACAACTTGGCGTAGAAAGGATGGAGGGTGAAAAATGCATAGAAAAATCATTGTATGCTGATTGGATATTTTGAAGGTTGTTTTGGGTCTCTTCTTTCTTTATAAGGAGAAGTCGACCTGTAGGAAGACATTCTTTGTTCATTATCTAATTTTTGATTTTAATGTCTGAAGCTTAGAGCTTTTGCATAATTTATTCCAAGGATGAAAACTCTTAGGAATTACCTCTAGAGGACAAAAACCCTCTTAGAGAATGTGAGGGATCTCTACTTAGGAGGTTCTATGGTGTTTGCCAAGATTTATATTAATCTTCAGAGTTATTTCCAGCAGTTGTGAAAGTATTTCGTAGATATTTATATCAAGGGTTTGAAGAATAAAGTTACAGAAGTGGTTTGTTTATTCATCTCTAGTGGAGCGACCCACTTTTGTCAAATCTAGTATTTTGTAGACTGTTTTTGGATCTGATTTTTGGAGCTATTAATAAAGCTAAATTTTGGGGATTGAATCAACCCATTTTATGAGTTTTTGGATGCTTAAAAGTGTCATTTTCAGTCAACTTTAAGGGCAGAAAATATGCAAACTTCATAAATTATTACAACTTATTTTACGCTTCAAAAATTTGTATTTTTATGCATACATGGGCTGTTAAAAAATGGAAATCAGTTTGGAGTAAGTGGGTATGAATTTTATTGCTGATTAAGTAGGGTTTCATACTTAACCCTAGTCGCAATTTCTAAAATAAATTCTAGATTTACATAATAGTGACTAAAAATATATTTTTGTAAGTGGTCGAGGTGTTTAGATTTGTCAAAAATTCATTTAGGGAACTATATGTCCATTTGAGGACATTACATTTTTATATATAATTTATTTTAATCTCTTCATTAAATAAGTCCCTTTATTTAATTACGTATGATGTAATTAATTTTGATCTCTTTACTTCTTTTTTATTTGAAATATTATTTGATTCCAAAACAATTTTTTATTTTTTATAAAAAAAATTCTTTTAATTTCAATTAGACAGTATTCATTAAATACACTATCTTGATATGATACATAAAAAGCTTACATATTCATCCAATATATACTAAATTTAATGTATACACATACAAATTAATTTCCTATCTTCTATTATTCATAAATATCACACATTAAAGATATCCTTTATTCAATAACTCCAAAACTTACACTATTTAAATTATTATTATTTCTTATATTTATAAGTACTTTCAAAATATAAAAGCACTTTATAATGATGTATTTCCCCACTTAAAAAAATATATAGACACTTTATAATGATGTACATCCTCATTTGTGTTTTTTTTATATTTGTGAGTACTTCAAAAATATGTGAACACTATATTATGTACCTCCTCACTTTAAAAATATGTGGATACTTTAAAAGGATGAGGGCACTTTATAATAATGCACATTCCACATTCAAAGAATTCTATAGGAACTTCCATCAACTTTAAGAATCAATATGTCAATCAATCAAGACTTGTTTTTTTCTTTTCTTTCAGAATTCAAAGATTTAACCAAAACGTGGCATGATATATAGGTACACTTTAATAAGTGTCTTTTATATTTATGTGTACACTTATGTAAAGTGCTATTGGGGAACTTTCAGATGTGTAAAGATATATTGAATTGAAAGAGTTTATAAGTATATAATTATGTTTTAATGGTAATATACAATAAAAAATTAAATTTGAAAGTTTTTAAATATTAAAAATTTAAAATTTAATTCAAATATTTAGGATTTAATATTTGAGTTATTTGAAAATATTAAAATTGAAAATACAAGGAACTAAAATTTTATTTACTATAAAATATGTCTATTGTGTTAGAAACCTAAATTTAAAAAATCATATACTTAAAAATCTCAAAAAAGTTATGGATATTTTTAAAGTCATATAGTAAGTACTTTCTTATTCATAAAATTGACATATCTCAACTTAAAAAATATGTATATCTTGAAATTTGAAATCCAAGAATCTCAAATTTGAAATTTCGAAATATGTAAAGCAGGACTAATATAAAAGGTGTATATCTTATTAAGTTATTTGAAACCAAAATATAGAACCCAAAAACCTTAAAATATGAATTATCCCAAAACTTAAAATCTGAAACATGAAATTGGAAACTCAAAACATTGAATCCTAAAATATTTGTACCTTAACCTTAAAAATTATGAAAACCATAATCTAGAAATGTAAAACCCAAAACCCCTAAATTAGGAAACCTAAAAACACGAAAATAATATATTGATGTAAAATTCCCCAAACCCAAAACCCCTAATCAGGAAACCTAGAAACACAAAAAAATAGAATATTGATATAAAATTCCCCTGAAACTCAAAATTTGAAACTTAAAAACTCAAATAATCAAAACCCCAAACTTGAAAAATCTAAAAACATGAAAAGCTAGAAATCCTCGAAACTTAAGACTTTAAAATCCCAAACTTTAATGTTTTGAGAACTTGACACCCATATCCAAAAACCAATAAACCTAGAACTCAAAAACATAAAAAATTGATTGATACAAAACACCAGTCAAAACCTAAAACATAAAATCAAAAAATGAAACCTAAAGACACCTAAACCTAAAACTTAAAAGCCTCAAACTTGAAAACATAAAATATATTAAATAAATATATATGAAAAATACTAAGATATACAAATCTCTAGGAGCCTATATTGGATTCGTCACACACCACATTGGTTAATAACTCCATTACCTTTTTTGCGAATTTCCTAGTGAGTACATATGACCACATTCTAGTTACACCACTATATCGGGTAAAAAATATCTCTTCAGGGAAAAAATGGCATCCAAACTCTACCATAAAGTCAAGTTATTATGATTTTTTTTATCGAATAAACCAAGGAAACAAATCCAAATGGATGTCAAATTTAAGGTTGAAATTTCCATATGATGGTCAAATGGGAGTCAAATTTAATATATAAAATTAAAACTTTTTATTATTAGTAAAATATATTAAGAACTTCTATATATCTCATTGTTTTATTGGATCAATGGACTAAAGAATAATATACATAATGCTAAAGTATTGGTTTGCGCATCACTATCATAGATAATGCTCATTGGGAAACACGTTCAATATAATTATACCTATATATCTATATTTACATTAAATTATAATGCAAATACTCATATATATGATTAATTAGATCTAAATAAATTTAAAGAGTAAATGAGACAAAATATATTGAAGTATGGAATTGTCCCACAAGTGATTGGTTCAAATCTTTCGATGTTATTGAAGGTGTCATGTAGTTCAAGGCATATGAAGAGTCCTTCGCAACAAATGAATTTATGAGTGTGATGTATTTAACGTGTTGACGTACACATTTTGTAGGGCAGATTTTTTATTTTTATTTAACATGGGTTGTTGCAGTGCCCTGAAGAATTCCAAAGTAGAAGAAGGTTCTGAAATAATGGTTGCTTTAAATCTCATGAAAAAACCTAGCACTAGGCCTACTTGTGACAGTCATGGGATCATGGATCTAGTAAGTAGCCAATGAGCGACATGTTCTTATTCAATTACATCTATAGGGTACTACAAATAAGTCGACATATTTTGATCTTTCAAAGACAAATGTGAACTCTTTCAAAGAGCTTTTAAAGTTATATCAAACGGCTAAATATTATTGTTTGTGCTGAGATTTCCCTTAAAGATGAAGCAACCTTGAAATCTTATTTGCAAAAGAAAAGAAAAAGAGTAGTCAAAGTTTCGTATTAATGAGCAAATCAAAGTAACATGTGTATAAGTAAGTAAGAAGTGTAAAAGTTTCCAAAATGATATAGATAAGTGCACATCGATGTAAAAGAGCACTGAAAAGATAAACAATTTTCTATTTTTGTAACTTGGAGATACTACTTAATATTTATTTACATAAAAGGTATACTTCTTATTATGGGCAATCTCATGAAACATTTAAATTATAGGTTTTTAATGGTGATAAATCATGCTAATTATAAATACCAGTTAACTACCATTTGGGTGATATCTATTCCAATTTATTTTAATGCCACAATTATTTTTACGTGATCATCACAGTTCCAATTTAAACATCATTTGGGGAAAGATATTTTTACTCTCCATCCATGATGAGATAAACATGAGATGCCACTATAAATGGCATATCACTTGTAAAATAGTAATGAACTTGTGAGATCATTAATTTAAATTCGGCTACAATGTCAACTGGAGTCACAATTGATTGTTACAAAATAGAACTTCATTGTCACATCTCACTAAATGTTCTAATGTATTGGACTAACGTGGCATTCATTTCATCATCAAAATGGCACTATATGGTCCAAATGCCTCAAATGAGGTGACACTACGCGCCCACCATGTAACTTAATATGTTGTAGGTAAATATGTTCACTATCTTTTAAAGTGGCATATCTTTAAATATGTCATGGTTTACATACGACATATCAACGGATATTTGACTGCATGTTTTTAATCTTTTGTATTGATTGCTTCCTCATGATCTGGTAACTATTCTTAAAATGGAAATTGATAGTGATCACACAATAGATGTCCCCTCATTATCTATTTCACATAACAAAATATGAATGCGGTCCAGATGAGAGCATTACTAAAACATTATATCTAAATAGTGATAGTAAGATTATAGGGGTAGTATGTGCACGTCATAAAAACATATCCCTTGACGTGTTAAAATTAGTATAAATTATTTAACAGTTCAATTGTTAGTGTAACAACATCTAAAACATGCATAGAATGAGAATTTTCAATGCCAATACTAAGTAGACATAAATGACTGCACAAAAATATGGTCCTTCATTTACATGATGACATTGTTGTCATTAATGTATACTAAATCAATATAATCTGCTCTACTTATAGCATCAAAATGTGAAATAATGCCCTCAAGGTTTAAAAAGGGAATCAACCCACTTATTATACATCAAACATAAGTTCTCAAGTTAAGAAGCTATAAATAAATATGAGTTATACTGATCCTCATTAGTCAATAATGCTATACATAAGCACTCTGTTAGCATGTTCTAATATAGGAATAATAGAATCAAGGAGTGTATACCGACTAAGTTTTTTTTGTCATTGAAATTTGAAAGTACCCAAATCTTGATAACCTAATGTTAACTCTACCATATCCCTCTTGATGATCCACCTACAATATGAATGAGTAAAGGTCACTGATGCAAAATCTCCATTAGCCTCAGACATCAACTGGTTAAGTGACAATACATTTTTTGAAGACATGATATTATGATCAAATTTAGTATTATATGTAATTACTTCACAGTTCATGCTTAGATTATCAAAACAACATTCACATGTATGTTTCATAGCACAAACGATAATGACATACTAACCATATAGTATAGGTAACTTAACTCTTACTTATTACCCTAACTCTTAAAATTACCTGACAAATTCTAGTTCTTGAAACCATCCACATATCTTTGACAAAATGCTTTGTAGACCCTTGAGATGATGGTGTAGAGATATGTTACTTAAATGTTTATATTTGAAGGACTAGTATGCTCCCAAAAATCTAGTCCATATTACAAGACTGATTGCATTTCGGAATGCTAGAAAATAGTGAGACTATCACGGTGAAACACGTGGAACTCAAAGATAAGTGCGATCTTATATTCTACAAAAAGTGTCTGCACTTTTATAAACAAATGAATGACGGAAATTGAGTCTCATATTTTTCAAAAAGATAGATCACAAAACCGTCCACTACTGTGAAATAGCCACATGAACTACCATGCAAAGTGTGTTAAGAGGAATAGTCATGTACGCTTAAATAGTCAAGCATGAAATATCAAACAACCTCTTGGTTTGATCGGGTAGCGGTTCAATGTTGTTTCTTATTTTATAATAGAGGAAAATATCTTGTTAAGGGTGGTGTTATTAATTGACCCACAACTAGAGTTTTTTACCAAGAAATTTGGCAAGATGATATGTTGTAGATTCAAATAGTTGGTGTCAGTTTTTGGCATAAGGTACTAACCAACTTAAAGGAAATTTGAATTTGCCAAATTACTTATCTAGCAACTAAAACCATTAGTCAAATTTTAGAGGGAGTATATATTTCTTTGCTAAAAATTTCAAGAAATTTATATTGAACCCATGTGGACAATTTTTTTTATAAGCTGTGAAGACAGACTTCCAATAGGGGGAATTTAAGAAACTACAAGGCTTTATGAGCACAATTTTTTTTTGATATATTTCAAGTTATTTCTCAAATTGATTCTGTGTACTATTTGATTGTCCTCTAGAATGTCCATCATGTTGGCAAAACATAAACAAATAAACAAATTGTATTTCAAATTTTTAAATATTGGATGAAATTATGGCCTTAGTTTATAGTGTAATTCAATGCATTAATATCTTAATGTTAAAATTTCTTTTACATTCAACTACTTGGACCATTGGACCTTGCTGGATAATAAGGGGCAGAATATTTTATAAACAATTTTGAATCAAAATTTGGTTCTGAATCTCCATGAGATCTAAACTTGAATCTCACTCGAAAATGTGCTCAGTACAGACAATGCCACATGAATGTGAAGTCACTTATGAAGGGGGGGTTCATGTGCATGACTTTTGCTGCGAACACCCCTAAAACCATATAGTTGCCACCCAAGCGCCTTTTCAGTCTACATTCCATTTTTAAAACTTTGACATTGGTATGTTGTAAATTCAGGTGCACAATGCACAGTACACTTTAGCCATCCCTCCTAACCCCTTTGAAAGAAAGTTTCTTTATAAATTCTAGAGTGTATGAACTATATTTAAAGTATATACATGAAAGCATTACTTTGCATAAGCATTATTGTTAGTTTTTACACATGGTGTTAAGCGAGTTGTTTACACAAAATGTAATTAAAAGTAACTAATGGTCTTATTGAGACTGTATCATGATTCGGAGTTTCATGTGTATAGTTAACACTATCTGAATTCTACTCTTACATTAATATAGATCGAATTTGTAATGTGAGCTTCGACAAAAATGTACTGACAGTGGCATGAATCATGCAAACTTCTAACTTTTTTGTAGAATAGAAAGATTTCAAGTATATCAGACTAGGAACGTACCCAAGCAGAGGAAATTCTAAACCATATTTCGTACCTGGAAGTGATAAATAGAGCCTCATTGGGTAAGTGCAAGAAGTTGATGGACAAATATGGGGTCATCCATGGACGTCATATTGCAAAAAACAACAAAATCTCAACTTGTAGGGATTATTAGCAATACGCGCACTCAAAATTAGAAAAATTTATATAAATATGAATCATAGCATTCGGAATCTAGTTTCTAAAATACTATTTTTAAAAAAAAATCGGACAAGTTTAGCTATATTAAACACTTAAAATTATATGACTTAGTTTTTTTTTTGATAAAAACTTATAAGATTGTAGTCCATTTGCCCGCGCATTTGGATGACCAAATCTTGTTATTTTTTTTTTCCTTTGGTGGAAAAGTTAGATGTAGTTGTCTATCTTGGGATGGATTTTATTTTGTATTTTTTCGAGCAATATTTTTTTTTAATGATTTTTTTTCCGTGAAAGTGGTCTGAAAATATTTAGAAAACGGAGCACTTTCGTTTGCCCACCATAACTATATCAAAAAATATCAAAATCAAATTTTTATTTTTTAAGCGTGTATAGAATTTGTCCACACTTGGGATGGTATAAGTTTTATCACATTTTGATAAGTGAAACAAAAGTTACAGTCTTAAACGTAGACATGAACATTCATGGGAAAAAATGTCTTAAAGACCTATTGTTAGTAAAAAATTATAAAATGATATTTATCTTATTCTATTCACTTTAAAATCAATATTTTTATGAAGCTAACAGTCTCCCCTACACGATGACACCATTTTTGTGATTTTTTTTCAGTTTTTTAGCATGGTTCAAGTCTTTGGAAGAGCAGATTTGAGGTTTTTTTGACCTTTTACACTTCATAATGACCTTCCCATAGCTTTGGTTGGGGAAAAAAAAATATTTCCCGAGTCTTAGAGTCAGTAGATAGATCCGCGATGCGTGTTTTATAAAGCACGATCGTGCGTTTTTTTTAACACAAACCATGAGCGTAGCTTTATAAACTAGAATCGATCACAGTTTATAAAGCACACTCACGGTTCTTAAATCATATTTACACACATCCCAATGTCTGAATTACCATGTGATTTTTACTCTCTGACCTTACCATACGAATTACTACAAAATTCTATCTTTTTTTGCACGTTTTTCTTATCACCGGAAGCAAAACATCATGGGAGACAAGAAACGAAGTCAAAAAAGGAAGTCATTAAGTAAAATAACACAAAATGAATTAGAGGCCAACAAAATTCAAAATGCTGAGCAAATGTGGAATCTTCGTGAATCAAGAAGAGGTTCATCTTCAACCCCAACTATTGTAAGCAATGAAGAATCGGGTAATGTTTCTACTGTCAATGTTGAAGTTGAATTAAATACTCGTGATGAAGATGTTTTTTACTGTCAATGTTGAAGAAGAATTAAATACTCACGTGATGTAGCAAATGTTGAAATTGACGGAGACAATGAAAATGTGAATAAGGAAATTCAGGTTGAAACTGTAAACAGACAAAATTTGATGAAAACAGCTCCTAGGATTTTACATAAGAAACCTAATTATTTTATTGAAATTGATGAAAATATTTTGAAACCAATGTCTGACAAAATTTCTTAGCAACAAATCAAGAAGAAAAGCCACTAAAATTTGGGATAATCATTTTGAAATTTTGAATGATTCCCAAAGATGTCAGTTGTTGGTTAGTTTGATGAAATTGATTAAAATGAGGCCTACATTAAACACCTTAGGATTGACAACATCTAATATACGTGGTCAAACCTCTACAATTGTTGAAAATCTTCATGATGCATATCACATACTGTTGGTGTTAAGAGACGCACTAGGATAGTAATATTAGTGTGTCGTGTACTTGCTACTAGTGTTGTAAGTGAATCAATAAAAAAATAACGTTTGATTACGCAAACAAGTCAAATGTTGCAAGTTAATCGAAAAACTCTAATGAAAACAATTGAAAAGACGTAATATCCTTCAATCACTCAATAACGCCAATTTTTAGGACATTTTCTGCTAGAGCACCACGTAAGGACAAATATAATAATTCTAATGCTATAAGAGAAGTTGTTGTTAAATTTTGGCATGATAACACTAGAGTTTCACCTAATACAACAGATGTTATAAAACGGAGAGTTGGATCTATTAATTGTGAACCACATCCAAAGCATTTCTTAGATATGACTCAAACTCAATTTTTTCGTAAGTTTGAACAAGAGCATCTAGAAATTAAAATTAGTCAACATTTTTTTTGAAATGTTAAAACCATTCTATGTGAAAATCAACCACGCTCGCACCACTTGTTATTGTAGGCAACATGTTGAATTTGCTATGCATTATACTAAATTTTTATGTTATTCAATTCTATTGTTACATTCTGCAACTCTGCTATCGGAATGTGGTGTTCAAGTTCCACCAATATCTTCAGGGATTTCATTCCTCGATATTTGGTGAAAGAAGTCGGACATTTTTTTATAGTCAGGATTGTTTAGATGGAAGTTGTGGTACATGTTGCGTATTCCCTAAATGGAAAGTTGCATCCATGAGAAAATTGACCAGGGGGGGGGGCCATAGAAATAATTTAGTTGAGTTTTGATACATAAATCAGGTATGAACATACCGTTGAAAGTGGAAACGAGTCCTAACGGTGTGAACTAGTTACAGAACATATACCTATTTTTCAATTTATGCGAAAATTTACGGATAATTGTTTTTATTGAGTATGCTAGGAATGACCATATAGCGTTGATGTTGGGATTAACATAATCACAAAATACAATAATTCCAAGACAACTTTCCATATTGGACTATTGTTTCAGTGGTAGATTTTAATAGGAAATTATACATCGCAACCACCAAATGGAGGTTTCATCACAATATTACAACTCAGTAAAGTTGCCATTTTTTTTTTGCATATAGCATTTATACATTCTCCTGAAAATAGTACGAGAATGATCAGAAAATTTTAAGAGACGTCACAATTTTTATATCAGTGATGATTCTACTCATTCTATTGATTTGTGCCAGGGTGTTTTCCAATTATTTTAGGAAAACTTGTCTGATATGGACATTTACTTCAACCAAATTAATATATGTCGATAAATTGCAACGTCCTAAGTTTTAAGAATCCAGAATGTGGTATTGGTACGCGATGAATGCATGTAAAGATGGTGTGGCACCATATTTGGAGTTTTCACTGAGGTTGGATATGGAAAAGTAGAGCATGATGGTGCAAGGGCATGTGTAAAAGAGCTCTTGCAAGAAAGAGAAGAGTTGAAGTATAAGAGTGCTAATTGAAGTGCAAAGAGCATAGGTGAATGTGTAATTGACAACATGCTTCGGGTTCTTAAGAATTTCCCCTTTTCCACGTTCACAATATTTTTTGGTTGAAGAGGAAAACATTGCTGACTACGAGATTTTAATGATACTCACTGGTCCAGTTATATGCACTCATTTGTAGCTCAAGACGCTACTTTCGTTAGGCCACATGGCCAGAAATTTGACAGGTTTTTGTGCATCTTTTATCAAATTTTCACACGCTGAGTTGATTCCAAATGGGTCGATGGATGGTTTGTAAGGCCCTAACTCCGCTTGCTAGTTAGCACCCTCCACAAGCATTATGACTTGGTTTCTCTGATATGAGTTGTAAACATCCACGGACTTTGACGAAATTTTATTTTGGTGCGATAGGTAAAATTTATGGTTATTTATAATTTTTTATTGAGTTTTGTCCCGTGAAATTTTAATATGTATCGTTCAAATTTGATTGACATTTTTTTTTGATAGGCCATGTTTTGTATGTACTTGCGATCGAAGACCCTGAAGAAGGACACAAACTATTTCTTAATATGTCGTTTGCATCGAGGAAGAAAAAATTGACTTTTTTTCCCCTTCCCCCTTAATTATAGATGGTGCGATAGTTTAGTACCCTCCAGGGTCAATGGTAGTTGCTGGAACTGTGGCTTCGACGATATCCATTAAAAAACTCCTCTGTTTGGGGTGTTTGAAGGCTTTAAGAACACCACGGAAATTTAACTCTTATATTCACATCTAGTTCTATGACCAATATCCACTGTATAGATATCGAGGAAGTCCTACTAACAAGATTCTTGGAAGGTTTGAGCTTTAGATCATGAACACTTTGTCCCGCTTTGGTAGATCCGATCCCTGATGTTTCATTGCATGAATTTACAATGCTCATGCCGGTATATATAATTTTTGGTAATATATAAATTTGTTTAGTTAATAATTTAAGTTCATATATTTTATTAATTTGTGTATTTTGTATAATCTAGTCTTTATTTGATTTGACACTTATATTTTTTTGCTAAGACTTTATGTGCCGGTTTTTGGTGCCATACAAGATTCCCCCTTCAGCGTGGGTTGGCACGATGAGTAGAGACTTATAAATTCTTGAAGCTAATAGAATCTTTTTCATTGTTATTTTACAAGAAAGAAAGTAGTTACAATGATTTATGTACCTATGGAGGGGTTTTAGCTCTGAGAGGTAGCCCCGAAGGCCCTGGAGCTTAGAGAACTGAAAACACACCTCCCAAGGTTTAACATTACAAGACCATCTCCCCTTCGGGTGCAACAGTCGGTTTGGTGGCCACGACCCACTGTTTGCAAAATATACCGTTTGATAACTCCCCTGGCTCAATTACACTATTTGGCGCGTTTGTAACTCATAGGGCAGCAAGGCCTCCGATTAAGAGGAAAAAATGGACAGGATTTGTAAGGGTCCCTACCCGCAAAGGTGTAAGATAACGAGACATCTCTAGGTGCCACGGATTCTGCCGTATCACCTTGAATTGAATGATTTTTTGGTCTCAGGACTCTTGAGGGACCGCCCGAACGAGGTAGTCCAGAAGCAACGATGTTGTTGTGCACTGAAACGACACCTCCTTTAGCATTCATCTAGCCACCTAGACATGTCTGCGTAGTCTGTTCAGTGCCACGACCCACCGTTTACAAAATATACCGTTTGAAAAACCTACACTTCTCAACCTACACTATTCGAACGCGTTTTAACCACACGGGCACGAGATCAGTTTGAAGAGGACAAAACGGAGACAGGGTAGGGTAGAGTGTCCCCTACCCAAAGTTGTAAGGATGAGACAAGACCTCATAGGTGCCACCGGGTCGGGGTAGTCACCCGTCGAAGGTGAAAATAATTTTGTGGTCTCAGGGATCTTGAGGGACCTCTGCCCGAACGAGGTAGCCTGCACGCACGACCGTGTCACCACTGAAACGATGCCCTCCCGCTAGCTTCACATCGCCACCTAGACCTGTCTGCATGTCCGTTTCAGGCCAGACCACGTTTACAATATACCATTTGACAACCTACAACAAAAACTGTCTCAAACTACACGATTCCAACGTTTGTAAACCATAGGGCCAGGCGAGAGACCAGTGGAGAAGGAAAAACTGAGACAGGCTATTGTGAGTGTCCCTATGTTGAGTGTAAGATCAAGACCGATGTCTCTAGGTAGCCCACGGAGTCTACGTAGTCACTCATCGAATGACAATTTTTTGGTGGTCTCATGGCTATTGAGGGCCCCGCCGACGAGGTATCCTGAAGCAGGAATTGTCGTGCACAAAAACACACCTCCTCTCATCATTCCCTAGCCACTCAGATGTGTTGCATAGTCGTTTCAGTCCCATGACCACCGTTTAAAAAAAAATAAAACAATTGTTTTGACAACCTTACACTGTCTCGAACTACACTATTCGGTGCGTTTGCAAATAATAGGGTAGTGGGAGCACCGATTGGAGAAGGAAAAAACTGAGACAGGATATTGTAGAGTGTCCCTATGGTGAGGTGTAGGATTAGACGAGATGTCTCTACGTGCCACGGATTCTACGTAGTCACCTGTCGAAGTTGGAACAGGAAAATTTTGGTTGGTACTCGGGCGTCGGGTTAGGGACTCCACTAGAAGATAGATAGCCTGGAACAAACGTTCGTGGGGCTCGGGGGGGGACCGGAACGGAAGTGAGCCAATCCGGTCGTAACATTCAACGCTCGAAACCAGACAGGACTGTGGATATTCGATGTGATAGAAATTAAGTGGTTAAAGTCATCTTCGGTGCCGAGGCGAAGGGGGGGGAAAGAATAGAAAGGGATAACAACAACGCATGATTGTAGGTGGACAATAAAAAAATCACATACTCTTCAGAGTCACTGTTTTGTTATGGACATCAGGGTAACTTACAACAACAATGCCTCAAACTAACATAATGGTTGTATAGTGCAACCACCTTAGCTCTTCTACGACACAATACAATAGACACAGTACAATTCCTTTCCCATCCAAACTCTATAGAAATCGAGATGTCGCTCAAAAAACTGAACATAATCTAAAATTCTTCAACACACGCCGCGCCAATCCATTTCTCGCGTCACACACCAATAGGGCAGCGAAATTGGTCACCTGGGGGGGGTCCTGAGTAGGGGGGTGGCGGCACAGGACGGGATGGAGGGTGGATGGGGAACATTGATTAAAAGTGGGGGGAATAGTCCCCTCGGGGTGCGCACAAAGGTAATCAAATGAGATACACACAACCATGAGTGACTGACCCGAAACGGTCTTTGACGGACACCTACGTAATAGTCCTCGGTGAGGGGAATAGTTTTTGGGCGAAGGGCCTGGGGACGCCGCCTAAACGATAGCCTCGAAGCAAGGACAGTGTGCCCACAACATGAGCCTCCTCTAACGTCACGGCTATCTGATGTTTCTGCATAGTAGAGTTGGTGCCCATGACCCATTGTTTACAAAATATAACCATTTGACAACCTACACTGTCTCAAACTACAACTATTCTGACGCGTTTGCACAATAGGGCAGCAAGAGCACCGATTGGAGAAGGAAAAAACTAAGAAAGGCTATTATAGAGTTTCCCTATGCTAAGGTTTAGGATTAGACGAGATATCTCTAGGTGCCACGAAGTTTGCGTAGTCATCCATCGAAGTTGAACGATTTTTTGGTCTCAAGGCTCTTGAGGGATTCCGCTCGAACGAGGTATCCCCGGAAGGCACGACATTGTCCGTGCACCAAAAATGACACCCCTCCTCTAGTGTCCGCTGGGCACCCATGTTGGTTTGGCTCATTCAGTTTGTGCCCACGACCACTGTTTACAAATATAACCGTTTTGACAACCTAACACTGTCTCAACCTACTTATTCACAAAGTTTTACAACAATAGGCAAGCGAGATCACTGAATGGAGAAGGAAAAAACTAGACATGCTATTGTAGAGTGTCCTAACACCAGGTGTAGGATAGATGAGAATGCGCTAGGAGCCTGAGTTTGGCGTAGTCACCTGTCGAAGTTGATAATATTTTGGTCTCAGGGCTCCTTGATGGCCTCCACCCCCAATGAGTGCTCGAAGCAATGACGTTGTCAACACACCACAAGACCCTCCGCTAGTGTTAAATATCCCCTTGGAATGTGTCTGCACAGTCGGTTCGGTGCCCCGCCCCACCGTTTACAAAATTACCGTTTGAACAACAGCTTACATTGTCCTCAAACTACACTATTAGCACTTTGCAACAACAGGGGAGTCGAGAGCATCGGTGGAGAATGAAAAAAATGAGCTATGCTATTGTGAGTGTCCCTACACAAGCGTGTAGGGAACAATCAAATTAGACATCTCTAGGTGCCCTGGAGTCTGTGTAGTCACCCTTCGAAGTTGAAACATTTTTTGGTCTCATGGCTCTTGAGGGACTCTACCTAAACGAGGTAGCCGGAAGCAACAACGTTGTTGTGGCACAAAAATGACACCTCCTCTAGGGTTCACCTAGCCACTCTCGGATGTGTCCGCGCGTCATTTGGTGCCTGAGCCACCGTTTACACAATATATCATTTAACAGCCTTACAACTTCTCGAACAACACTATTCAGGCGCTTTGGCAAACAATAGGGCAGCAAGAGCACCATTTGGAGAAGGAAAAAACTGAGACATCCTATTGTAGAGTGTCCCTATTGTAAGGTTTAGGATCAGAAGATATGTCTCTAGGTGCCACGGATTTTACATAGTCACCCGTCAAAGTTGAACGATTTTTTGGTCTCAGGGCTCTTGAGGGACTCCCGCCTCAAAACAAGAGGTAGCCTGGAAGGCATTGACTTTGTACTTCGAACCGTAGGTCAAAATGAGTGGCCGGTTGACGGCTGTAATCGCTAGTGTCGGGGGTAAGAGGAAGACCTTGTTTGTCATCCTCAGGGAGAAGAATAGAAGAGAGGAGAGAAGGAGGGGAAGGGGGAAAGAGAGGAGCTGGGAGGGGGGAGTAGGAGGGAGCAGGGGGAGAGGGGGGGGTGGGGGGTGAGAAGGAATGGGAAACAAAGAATAGCCGGAAGGCGGAAGGTGGAAAGGGGAGTGAAGAGCGGAGTCGGGAGGGAGGAGATACCCAACTGGCATACCGGATGTGTCTGCACAGTTGGTTCGATGCCATTACCTAACCGTTTTTCAACTTTTCAACAATTACACAACTTTTTCAACAATACATACTTTTTAATAAACATTACACTATTTCAACAATTACAACTTTTTTACTTTTCATGAGGGAATTCTAAATTTAATTTTTTGTCACATATCTTCTAAGATCACCTTGATAACCATCCACTTAATTATTAACGACCCCTCATCGCATTTTCCTGCAAATGAATGAAGATACCACTTATACTTAACTAAAAATGCTTTGTCTTATTGTGATAAGCTGATTCTTGGTATTAAATAGCACTTTGATTTCACACAATACCTTCATCTTTATTTATATCTTCAAAATCTCATCCATTAAAATTTTTAACCCAATTACCTCCTGACAACTATGATAAGGAAGCTACATATTCTACCCAATAGTTGAAAAACTTGTATATTTTAAGCTTTGAAATCCAAACTGATAGTCCAGTTTACCCGTGTAATAGCTACTAGAATCGATATTTGTTTTTCAAACACTACAACATATGAATCATACATATCCACAAATTGAATCACAATATTGTTATCCGTGATACAATATTTATTTTCCTCCATAGTATGCAACTCCCACTTCACTGTTGAACATGTTCTCTACCTATTTTCCTAAAATCTATGATCCAACAAACTGTGAAATTTTAGTCCTTGAATGTCATGTCATAACTACATACTATTATTGCACTAGAATATGGTACATGAGAATATTCTTATTTTCTTCTTATTTTTTGCAGCCAAAAAGACATCCATAGTTTTTTATTTTTAAATCACCCACAATAAATTATATACATCGAATATCCTACATAAAGAATTCAATGTTGCAATGAATTTGAATCAAACCTAGAAGTAACATCGTTATGGAAAACCACACATCTAGATATTAATGTATCAAACTAGTGTGTTGAACGCACGTCTCTGAATTAATTTCTAAAACCTTGTAATCTTGACCAAGTGTTCTCTACATATCAGACCACATGCAGCCGTATAGGCTCTCTACATTGATCCTATTAAGAATCATGACTATGACCAACGGCCCATATTATTCCTGTACATCCATTTCCCTATGCATCTAATCAAACATTGAAACTCTTCCTCTCTTCCCCGCATCTAGAAGTAGGCATGTCCCACGACCCAGGGATGTAGTGGAGTAGATGCCACTATGGATTCTCTGTGTGGGTCCTATGGTCTCTAAGCAAGCCTGCACCTAACCTGCACATTCATAAATCAAACAACAAGATTTTAACACCCCTATTTTTAAATACATTCACAATTTAGAACCTTAGAATTTAGTTTTAAAATGCATGTAAATCTTACCCGCAATGTCATATCCCTATCATTTTTTTGTTGACACATAGCAGGGACCACGGTAGACTCATGGGTTACGCTACATACAAATAATTAAATTTCAAATTAAATCATTTCAATGTACGAAAAATTTTTATATTGTAGATTGAAGTAATAAGAAATAATTCCTAATAAATTTAACAAATTGAAAATTTTACCACTACCTCAGTTGTAGATCCGTTGCTATGGCATACTAGTAGCCTCCACAGTGCTGTAAAAAATGGAGAGTCTCTCTTAATTCATAGCTATCAAAAAAGCATGTACAAATCATATAATCTACATATTTCGTATACCAGATCCAAGCAATAATCCCTGTGAACTTCCAAATTCAGAACTGAAAGTGTAAGAGAAATTAACCCTGCGTAAAATCAACATGAGCTGCCAATAGCCTCAGTTCCTAGAGAAGATGATGACCCTCAGGCTTCTCTGCACTATAAAAGACAAACAGATATATATGTCAGTACGGTGAACCTTATAAAATACAAAAGTGCACAATGAAATGAATTTGAAATTTAAGTACAACTGAAACTTACTTTGTAACATGCCCAGCTGCAGTAGCTATCATGTCGACGCCGGGAGTGTTGATGCAAGCAACTCTCTTAATTAAAATAAAATAAAAAATTCGTTTTGTACATGTCTTTACATACGTTACAATGAAATCATATATTATTAAAATCTCAAACTGATTAAACTAATTGTATATATATATCTATTATATTATATATATAGATATATATATTATATTTATTTGACATTTACCTACTGTGAAAGATAGGAGCCGTTACACAGTTCCAAAAACATCGTGCCATCATCTCATCTAGAGAAAAGAATCTGTGATCCAGTCAATGTGTTCTCAACACAACCCAAAATGCATACGGCACCACATGATCCACAGTGGTGTGGGTGGCCTAGAAATGGGTGCCTCCACCATACATCACTAGATGCATCTGCTCAATATGCTGGGTCGAGTGTCAGTGAGCTCCCTCACAAATGCAATTTGTGTGCAATCTCGAAAACCTCCTTCACTCTAGGAGGGATAACCTAAAGGAAGTGGGGTTTTGGGGCATGGGGGATCCTTGGTTGACCTAATACTCATGTACCAAGTCTACTATGTGCAGAGCCACCACTCACCCATAAAACTCAAAAAGTCAATAGTTTTGGGACCCTCATTAATCCACGAACTCCAATATCATTTCTTCAAAAAATAAAGGGTAACCTCATTTTGTTGCATGATGGATAATCAAAACATCCCCCTCCTGTCCCACAAATTGTCTTTGATTCGGTCATCATGGGCACCAATGGATTGGGAATCGTTTGCAAGTAACTGCGGGGGGGGGGGGGGAATTGGTTCTTGGGTCAGTCAATAATGCACAAATGTGGTCTTTTCCAAAAAAAATTATCTTTTACGACTGTATGGGATATTATTTGGCATACCACTACCTATAAAATCCCCTCTAAGGTATTCCATTTGTCTATTTCGTGGTTGTGGAGTCCACTTCACCAATCAATGTTTCAATTGTTGGCTAAAGTCATGCGGGATTAATTTGTGGCATGTTTTGTCTTATAATCTAAATAAGGTTCTTCAATGCAATTTTATTTGGTGGATTTTTCTAATGATATTATCTTGGTTCTGTTGGCGCCGTGGGGACAGAAGGACCACAGGAGGTTTAGATAATGTTTGGAGGAGGGTTTTGTGGAATGGTTGGAGGTTTTTTGACGATGTTTGGAGGGTTTGCAGGATTACGGTTCACCGAGAAACTGATTAAACAAAAAAAATGTTATTACATAAACAAAAAATCGAAAAAAAAAAACCCATGAAAATCACAAAATAAACTAAAATGCAAAACAAATGATCAAAATCGAGGCTTACCCTCTTTGCTTGGCGGCATGGTTGAAACTTATCACGATCCACAGTCCAGAAGAGTACAGAGTAAAGAGCGAAGAGTTAATTTTTTAGGGGGTATTAAAAGGCGAGTGCCAAGGTCTGGAGAGAAAGCGGTTTTGAAAGGAAAAATGAGGGAAAAGAGGAGTCGCGGGTATGTTATTTTGGTCTAGAGGACCTGATCGAGTTTGCAAATTGCTGACGTGGTTTAGGTTTGAAATCACCAAGCCTATACAAAAAATACGCGGAGTGCAATTTAAAAAACCGCAGTGCGGGGGCTACACTAAAATTTCAAGTTGTTATGTCCATAATTGTCCACCAATCTTGGTGCACTTACCAGGATGAAAAACATTGGACATATATACTTGATGAAACCCTTGTTGTGCTTAAATTGTATTGTGTGTTGTTTTGAATACATTCTGTGGATTAAACTTGATCTCTACTTCAAAGGATAATTTCTTCCATGCTGCCACTAGAATATTAAACCAAATTAAAAAGGAGAAAAATCATCCTTCAACTACAAACTTAAATAGATAACTACCAAAAATAGTATATTGCACTCTTCAAAATTTCCATATGTATACATGGAATATTCAATGGAATGCTGAAACTAAATTACACTTGTAATCAATTTACCACTTACATGTATTTGGCTTCTATAATAAAAACAATATGTTTTTTTCCATCCATTTCACAATGGATGTCTCAAAATTTGCTTAGTAGTCTTTCTGCGGTCATGTCTTTAATTCACTCCAGTTTCTATGACATCAATCTCCCTTGTAACTGAACATAAACCTCATATCGATAGTTACATTCATGCATCCAATCATTCATAATTCATTATGGTTGAAATATTTTTCTATGCTTCTTCTTAACTTCTATAATTCTATTAAGATTCAGCGCAAAATGCTGGAAATAGCATCTTAACTCCACCCCCAAAATTAAAAATGGTTAAATAATAAACAATATTAAAACTTCAATACTATTCCTCCTTATAGATTGCATACTAGTACTCATTCTTATATTCATCTCAGTGTCCATTCAAATTAAATGCCTCGTAGAGATGAAAATTATTGATATACCTACTCTAGTAGGTCATGAACACATAAAAAACTATGAAAAGATGATAACTATTTTAGTGTATATACCAACTTAAATCACTTCTTCATTACCACCATTTTCATCTTGACTGCAAACTTCTATTTCACAAATTAATTTTCATTCCAATCAAGGGAAATAGTCAAGAACGACCACCAATATGTGTAATCAATATTAAACAAGTATCAAGAGACTTGGATCACAAAGATCAGCTCAAAGATACATAAGAATATGCAAAAGATAAGGTTTTTAAAAGATGAAACCTTAAGAATTAAAATGGAAATATATAATTAAACAACCATATTCAAATGACAATTTCATATATTTCATACCAATGGGATTTAGAATTATATCCACTTATACCATATTTAATCATTTTATTGATATTTTTAAAAAAAGGATTGCAATTGAAACATAAGATAAATTATGGAGAAACCCAAGACTATTCATAATAAGGAATATGATGAAAAATTAATGAAACCTTCTTATAGGAAACATATGAACCTAGTAATTCCCCTACTAATCTTGAAATGATATAATATATTACCCCGTGGCATTTTGGGATATGAATGGACACTGAGATGAATATAAGAATGAGTACTAGTATGCAATCTATAAGGAGGAATAGTATTGAAGTTTTAATATTGTTTATTATTTAACCATTTTTAATTTTGGGGGTGGAGTTAAGATGCTATTTCCAGCATTTTGCGCTGAATCTTAATAGAATTATAGAAGTTAAGAAGAAGCATAGAAAAATATTTCAACCATAATGAATTATGAATGATTGGATGCATGAATGTAACTATCGATATGAGGTTTATGTTCAGTTACAAGGGAGATTGATGTCATAGAAACTGGAGTGAATTAAAGACATGACCGCAGAAAGACTACTAAGCAAATTTTGAGACATCCATTGTGAAATTGGATGGAAAAACATATTGTTAATTATAAGCCAATACATGTAAGGGGTAATTGATTGACAAGTGTAATTTAGTTTCAGCATTCATTGACTATCCATGTATACATTAGAGGAATTTTGAAGAGTGCATATACTAGTTTTGGAGTTATCTATTTAGTTTGGAAGTGAAGGATGATTTTTCTACTTTTATTTGGTTGAATAATGTCTAGTTCAAGCAATGGAAGAAATTATCCTTTGAGTAGAGATAGAGTTAATACACAGAATGTTTCAAAAACGACACAATCATTTCAGCACAACAGGGTTTCAAGTATATATTTACATGTTTTTTCATCCTTGGGTAAGTGCCACCAAGATGGTGACAATTCATGGACATAAAAACTTGAAATTTAGGTACCGCACTTCGGTTTTTAAATTGCACTCCGCGTAATTTGTTGTATAGGCTTGGTGGATTTTCAAACCTAACCACGCTCGCAATTTGGCAAACTGCGATCCCGGTCCTCTTATACAAATAACATACCCTCTACTCCTCATTTTCCCTCTTTTCCTTTCCACCCGCGATTTCTCCTGACCTTGGCACTCGCACTGGGGGGGGGAAGTACCCCCTAAAATTACTCTTCGGACTTTTGGATCGGAATAGTTTCAACCAGCCGCCAAGACAAGAGGTAAGCCCTCGATTTTGATCAATTTGTTTGCATTTAGGTTCTTTTTTGTGATTTTCATGGGTTTTTTCGATTTTTTGTTTATGTATACAATTTTTTTGTTGTATCAGTTGCTCGTGAACTCGTAATCCTGCAAACCCTCCAAACAATCGTCACAACCTCCAAACATTCCACAAACCTCCTCCAACATAATCTACCTCCTGTGGCTCCTTCTGTCCCCACGAGGCCAACGGAACACAGATATATCATTAGAAACATCCAACAAATAAATTGCCATTGAGAACCTATTTAGATTAAAGACAATCATGCCACAAATTCATCCCGCATGACTTTAGCCAACACATTGGCAAACATTGATTGGTGAGTTGACTCCAAGACCAACGAAATAGACAAATGGAATTAACCTTAGGGTGCTTATAGGTAGTGGTATGCAATAAATTATCCATACTCGTAAAAGATAATTTTTTTTGAAGACCACATTTGTGCATTATTTACTGACCCAAAACCAATTCCCCCCCCCCCCCGCGTTAACTTGCAACTATTCCCAATCCCTTGGTGCCATGATGACCGAATCAAGAACAATGTTTTGGGACGAGGTGGATGGTTTTTGATTATCCACAGCCAACAACAATGAGGTTCCCCTTTATTTTTTGAAGAACTCATATATTGCGAGTCGTGCTTAATAGGTCCCAACTATTTTGACTTTTTCTGATTTTTATGGGTGAGGTGTGGCCTACCATAGTAGACTTGTCCATGCGAGGTCACCAGGATCCCCATGCCCCAAAACCCACTTCCTTTAGTTATCCTCCTATAGTGGAAGAGGTTTTAGAGATTGCACACTACATGCATTGATGGACTCACTGACACTCTGCCCAGCATTTGAGCAGATTGCATCTAGTGATTGGGGAGCACCATTTTCTAGTTGCACCACACCCTGTGGATCATGTGGTTGCCGTAGCATTTTGGGTGCGACATCATTTGCTGTATCCATGATTTCCTTTTTCTCTAGATGAGTGATGGCAGATGTTTTTGGAACTGTGTCACGGATCCTGTCTTTCCAGGTAAATGTCAAATAACTATTTAATTATAGTATATATATATATTAATAGTTTAAATATATATATCATAGTTTAATTCAGTTGTTTGAGATTTTAATATATATGTATTTCCTTGTACGTTATGTACATACATGTACAAACTAATTTTTTATTTTATTTTTAAATAAGAAGAGTTGGTGAAGCAAACATCCGGCGTCGCTGCTAGCCTTGCACTGGGCATGTTACAAATGTAATTCAAGTTGTACTTAAATTTCAATTTCTTTCATTGTGCACTTTTATATTATAAATGTTTCACTGTACATGTCATATTAATATATGTTTTGTCCTTTTATACGTGCATAAGCCTGCCGGGTCCATCATCTTCTCTGGACTTAGGCTATTGGCTGCCTCATGTTGTATTTTTACGCAGTTATTTCTCTTTAACACTTTCCAGTTCTAATTTTGGAAGTTCACATGGATTATGCTTTGGCTCTGTTATACGGAAATCATGTAGATTAATATTGATTTGTACATGCTTTTTGTATAGCTTATGAATTCCAGAGAGACTCCTCCATTTTTACAGACTTGGAGGCTCTATGATACTGCATAGCATCGAGATTCTACTACTGAGGTACAATTTTTTCAATTTGTTAAATTTATTTAGGAATTTATTTCCTTATTACTTAAATCTACATAATAAAATTTTGTGTACATTAACTATTTAATTTGAATTTAATTATTTGTATGTAGCTTACCTCTCATGAGCTACCGTTGTCCCGGCTATGTGTCAACAAAAAGTGATAGGGATCATGACATTGCGGTAAGATTTCACATGCCTTTTTAAAAATTCTAAGTTTCTAATTTTTTGAATTTATTTTTAAAATATGGGGTGTTAAAATCTTGTTTTTTTATGATGTGGCAGGTTAGGTTTGCCGGCTTTCTTAGAGACACTAGGCCCCACATATGAATCCCTAGTGGCATCTCCCTCCCTACATCCCTGGTTCGGGACATGCTA
>JAHRHJ020001319.1:0-25994 GCA_019776745.2 Taxus chinensis
ATGTGCTTTGAAATAGGGTGAGTGCTAGCGATAAAACTAGTATTGACAAGTGGTGTGGTTGTAGGGATGGACATGGTGATGTTTTGAATAGGACTAGTAACATGTTGGGAGGATATAATAGTAGAAAAGGCCACAAAACTTAGTGGAGGTTTTTGTACCTTTGAAGAAGACAAAATAATAGACATGAAAGCATCAATACTTCCTATCAAAGGAATTGGTGAAGATGTTGACTGTTGAATAGATGTTCTTCGTGATGAAATCATGTGAAGATCATAAACAAGGGCTGAAGAGACCTTAGATACCTCAGGTTGGTTGATAGATAATTTTTAATTTGATGCTTCAAAGGGGTTAGTAGGGCTGACAAATATCTCAGGTTGACTATTATTTGGTGTTTCAAAATGACTTGAAGTGTATGGGAACAACTGCTGGATGACCCGGTCTTGATTTTAATCAATGAGATGTGCAATGGTAGATGAATGATTACAAGTATAAAAAATGGGTTGAGGTGTAAATGGTTACATCTGAACATTTGTAGCTACTAGATATACATTGAGGGAAATGGGGTTTAAATATAGCATTTCTTTAAAGATAGGGTATCCCTTATTATAGAAAGGAGGTTCGGATATTTTTGGTTGAGGGCTAGGAGAAGAGAAGTTCCTTATTTCTTGAGGTATTAGAACATGATATTGATTTGGGGAATGAAAGATTTGTTATCCCATTTCTTCGTTATAGTTGGCCCTTGATTCATTCCAAGTCTTTTGGGTGTCAAAAAAGGGATTGCATATAACTATTTTATAATATGGGAGTTGTGTTGGTGTGGAAAGTGATGTAGGAAACGAAGTAGTGTAGATTGACACATGTTGTTGAAACGTAGGTAGTGGAATGGACATGGTTTCATGAGTTTGGTTACAAGCTTGATGTCTAGTACGTACCATGGAAAAAAAACACAAAAAAACATAAAACAATGATGATCAAATAACTAGGTTGATTTAAAAACAACAAACTAATGCAAGCAAGACGTTGTTTTGTGTTAATCTTGATTAATAATGAAAAAGTGAAATGTGTAAGATGGTTAACTAGGGTCCTAGGAAATGGTAGTCTATGACTTGTTCACGGTGGGTTCACATAGTAAAAATATGGTATAACACGTGTGTTCAGAGGGTATTAAAGAATACCCTGGATTTTAATTTTTACCTCTACTTATTTAATTGATAATACCCCCTCCCGTTATATTATTAAAATGAAAATACCCCCTATTTTTTCCATGTACCTCACTTACCCATTTTTCCATTACAATTTTATTTACCCCTTTTTATCTCTACCCGTATATGTCAAATATAATATATATCATGTTTCTCACTCACATATTAGTTTTATAATACATCTTTTCTATAGAAAGTGGGTTTGAAGACATTCAAGACCTATTACCAATTACCTTAATGTTATTATTTAATAATTTATCCGTTTTCAAGTAATTAAGATGGTGAAACAATATTATTTAAGATGAAAATAATACTCAATCTTAGTTACTGACAAAATCTGATGTTCCCTTTGCATCTCAATATTTCCTAGTTAATAATCTTCTAATTGAGATTTCCTTAGTCAATAAGAGACTATAATTTAATTTTGTGACCACTACTCTTGCACTTTTTGAGTCTTTCAAATAGACAATGGTAGATAAAATGGGAAGATTATCAAGTATAATTGCTTAGATAAGTCTTTTTTTATATTAGCACTCATCAATTATTAGTCATGGAATATTTGTTATTATGTCTGTATAAATACCCAATTTAAAAAAAAAAAAAACTCATTTACATATAAAATAAAATAAATAATTTCAATGGATGTAAACTCATTTACACAAAGCATTGAATTTAATTTAATACATGAAATTAGAATGAATGAGAATAATGCCAAGTCATTGATTCAAAGTCATTGTTGTATTCATAATAAAAGAAAACCTCAAATGAGATATATTACATGCAATACAACTAACTAAATTGAAATATGGCTTAGCAGAAGTAAGGGAGCAGTTAAAATAAATCAAGTTCCGTGAAGAATTTATCCATTGCCATAAACAAAATGAACTAGTTCATATCATCACAAGTTGACGTAACATGCCCAAAAAAGGAATCTTGAGATTCCAAAAAATAAGCTAAATATTCTTTTCATTAGTTCAAAATATTTACAAATTCATAAAATTAGATAAATAAATGGTTTCTCAATAACTGGATCAATATTAGTTCACAAAAACTATCACTATTGAGTCTGAATTTACATCTATTACCTCTAAGAATCATTTTAACATGGAATATTTATTTGGTATTGATGTCAGTTTCAAATAAAGCAAACTCAATAACTAATAGAAATGAAACAAATTTTTTTGAAGTAAACAATTAAAGGCTGGATGATAATTACAAAAACCTTACTTGATTGATCAAACTGTGATTCTAACAGATCAGGGTGGTTGTAGTTCTTTCTCAGCTGAATCATCAGATTGTTTAGCTTTGTTTTCATGGCTATACCTAAAGCAGTTAAATTGAATTACAAGAAACTTTCAAAATTCATGAAAATAAAATGAATAACAATAAACTTTCAAGGGAAAACAACATATAAAGTAACTAAATTGCCAATTGTGCAATTGAACTCAAGAGAAAAAGCTCACACAATAGCTGTAGGAAATAACTCTTTAGATTCAAATGATGCCTCAACCTACCTCTCTTTGCCTTACTTTGCAAGTAATCCTCAAGTGATTTATCGATTAAATGATCTTGGATTTTTTTTTGATGTTTTGTCATATTTGCATACAAGATTATCTCCTTTTTCTTTGGAAGGGACTGCTCCACCTCTTTCTTCAATCTTATGAGAAGAAATGGCTGAAGGATCAAGTGAAGCTTTGAAATCATCTGAAAAAACTATTCTTATTAATCTCGTCCAAATACAGAAAAAAAACATCAAATTAACCACTTTAATTTTGAAGCAAGCATACATGAACTCTTCTTTTCTCCTCCTCTTCTTCCTGCCCCGTCCCATTGCTCTGCCTCCCACCAAAATTAAACCTTAAAAGTATAATATAGTCTCATTAGAATGAAGTAAAAAATGCCTCTTAGATAAGGTCTTGTGTTTTACCATATTAAAGCCATAGCACAATGACTACAAGGACTAAAAATGGCACCTACTCACTAGATATTTTTAGATTTAAATAAAAGAATCATAGGTTACCCTCTTGATAAAGAATAGAGAGAATGGAACAGTCCCAAAATATTAGAATATCATCGATAACTAGATATGTGAGTGCCATCTAAATTTCTTATGAATACCAGGTCAGTCACATTGATCTATTCACTACAATGTCAGCAACCAAAAAAATTGGTAATATAGGTTTTAGCTCATATCTATTATTGGATCTAATTAACTAGCTCAAACATCTTAAATATATCAATATGATATATGCCAATATGTATCTTGGATTTTCCGCAAAGTTTCACCCACTCATGGGTTCCAAACTCATTAATCACTCCACCTCCACAAATTTCCCTACTGACAAATGGTCTAAATCTAGTTGCACCACTGCGTTGGGCTCAAAAACATCTTATAGGGGAAAAAAGGAAGTCCAAATTTGCTATGTACCTTGGGATATGATAATATAATATATATGGGTTGATGGGGATCCTGACATGGGGCACACATCCCCTTAGTTATATGTATGGGTTCACATGGGATATGATAATATAATGTATATGGGTTGATGGAGATGCCGACATGTGGCACACATCCCCTTAGTTAGTTATATGGGCTCACATAGGAATTAATTATATTGGGTAATGGGTCGGCCTACATTGGGATTAGGTGTTACCCATCCTATTTAAAGGATGTGAGTATCATTATGAGAGGGTTATGGATGTATGAGTTGAGTCTTCTACTTGGTAGAGGTATATTGGAGGTGTCCCCCTCGAAGTGGATTCCCATCTTGGGAGATTGTGGAGTTACTCCTTCCTTAAGGAGCATTGTATGGTGTTGCCCTACCTTAAGGGTATTATTCTGCATATATTGATTATTTGGGCATCTTGGCCCCCCATATCTCTTGTGTTGTGTTATCTTCTACAATTTATTTATTTATTATATGCAAAGTTCTTATCAAGTGGTATCAGAGCATCGATTTTGGCAACAAAAAAAAATTGGGTCTAAACCCTAATTTTATTGATTCGGCTATATTTTGGAAACGGCTGGAATATTTTCTCAAATTTTTTACCACAATTGTGAAATGGTTTTATAAATATACAGTCCAAATTTCAGAATTTTTGAAGTGTTTTGTGGAAGTTATTGCATTTTTAGGGTTTCACCTAAATTTGCTTTATAGGCTGCAGTTTTTGGAAATAAATTTCTAAATTTTTACCATAATTGAGAATCCCCTTTAGAAAGCTATGGTAAAAATTTCAGAATTTTTGGATCTATTTTGTCAAAGTTATTATAGTTTTATGTTTTTTCAATATTTTACTCCTTAGGCCGCAATTTTAGGAAATTTTCTGAATTTCTTACATTTGCAGAAACCTCTAAAAAATTAAATTGGGTTTTGTGTTATTTGATTTTTGATTTTTGGCCAAATTTTAGCCAAAAGGGTTAGAACAAGTTTTGATCAAAAGGGTCTATTCCTAAAACCCTAGTTTTGTGGATCATGGGGATGGTAACTTTTTTTGGAGATGGCAGGATTGATGCTAGAGAATGGTGGAACAAATTTAGGCATAAATTCTCTGAACCATCAGATATTTGGTTCTTCAAATTGTGGATTAGTGGTTCTGCACAGATTTTATTTTCTGAGTTAGAAAAGGAAAAGCCTAATAGGTCCTTGGAGGAACTGGAACAAGTTTTCATGGACAGATGGGAAACAAAAGAAGAATTTAAAGATAAAGTGAGGAATTTAAGATAATAGTGAGAAGAAGAATAAGAAGAAGAAGAAGAAGAAGAAGAAGAAGAAGAAGAAGAAGAAAATGTTGATGATGAAGTTGTTACACATGATAGTGCATCTCCAAAGAAGGAAGCTTCAATATTTCAGTTTGAAGGGTGTATTCAAAGGAAAAAAGTAATTGTTTCCATAAACCCTAGCACCAAATATAACTTCATCAATATGGATGTAGCTCAAAATATACATGTACAAACAAAGCATATCAAGGAATCTCAAATGGATGGTAAACATATTCAAGTTTTTGAAGATTTAAAGCTTTCTATGGATAAATATGTTTTACATTCAGATTTTTATGCTTTAGATATGGATGGTATGGATATTGTTCTTGGATATCCTTGGTTAGAGACATTGGGAACAATTAATATTAATGTGCAAAAGAAATTCATGAAATTATGGTACAAGAGAAAGAAAATTACATTACAAGATATCACACTTAGCAAGGAAAAAAGTAATGTAAAATTGGATCATGAAGATGAATTTGAAGATGGTGAAGAAGGGAATAAGGATGAATTAGAAGGAGAGGATGAAGAACATGATGAAAAAGTAAAAAAATAGTTTCTCTACTCAAGAGAAAAAAGAAATAACAAACAAGTTGGAAGAGGAAAAGAAAGTGGAGGAAAAGATTGATAAGGTTGAGCATACTAAGGTTGCACCATATAGACACCCACATCATCATGAGAGGAAAAAATCATGGAGACATCCTAGGACACACAAGGGCAGCAATCTATATGGATATACAGGGAATTGGAGGAGTAATAATTTTGGCTATACATGGAATCAATGGAACAATAATTATATGACATGGAATCACATGAATAATAATTATGGATATACATGGATGCCGAGGAGGAACACATATGGACCAGGATGGAATCAGATGAGCACAAGGGAATATGGAATCAGGTTTGGAGCAGCATCACCCCGTAGGATTTCATATGGGTGGTTGGATGATCGAGCATGGCGACAAGTGTGCAATAATTTAAAGCGCACTCATTATATGGCTTCTTCTTATGTTTCGGGGACGAAACATGTCAAAGAGGGAGGCAATGCTATGTACCTTGGGATATGATAATATAATATATATGGGTTGATGGAGATGCCGACATGTGGCACACATCCCCTTAGATGGGTTCACATGGGATATAATATTATAATGTATATGGGTTGATGGAGATGCCGACATGTGGCACACATCCCCTTAGTTAGTTATATGGGCTCACATAGGAATTAATTATATTGGGTAATGGGTCGGCCTACATTGGGATTAGGTGTTACCCATCCTATTTAAAGGATGTGAGTATCATTATGAGAGGGTCATGGATGTATGAGTTGAGTCTTCTACTTGGTAGAGGTATATTGGAGGTGTCCCCCTCGAAGTGGATTCCCATCTTGGGAGATTGTGGAGTTACTCCTTCCTTAAGGAGCATTGTATGGTGTTGCCCTACCTTAAGGGTATTATTATACATATATTGATTATTTGGGCATCTTGGCCCCCCATATCTCTTGTGTTTTATTATCTTCTACAATTTATTGATTTATTATATGCAAAGTTCTTATCAAGTGGTATCAAAGCATTGATTTTGGCAACAAAAAAAAATTGGGTCTAAACCCTAATTTTATTGATTCGGCTATATTTTGGAAACGGATATGAATATTTTCTCAAATTTTTTTACCACAGTTGTGAAATGGTTTTATAAATATACAGTCCAAATTTTAGAATTGTTTGAAGTGTTTTATGCAAGTTATTGCTTTTTAGGGTTTCACCAAAACTACCTTTATAGGTTGCATTTTTTGGAAATAAATTTCTAAATTTTTACCATAATTGAGAATCCCCTTTAGAAAGCTATGGTAAAAATTTTAGAAGTTTTGGATCTATTTTGTCAAAGTTATTACAGTTTTATGTTTTTTCAATATTTTACTCCTTAGGCCGTAATTTTAGGAATTGTTCTGAATTTCTAACATTTTTAGAAACCTTTAAAAAATTAAATGGGGGTTTGTGTTATGTGATTTCTAAGTTTTGGCCGAAATATAGCAAAAAAGGTTAGAACAAGTTTTGATCAAAAGGGTCTATTCCTTAAATCCTAGTTTTGTCGATCATGGGAATAGTAACTTTTTTTGAAGATAGCAGGATTGATGCTAGAGAATGGTGGAAAAAATTTAGGCATAAATTCTTTGAACCATCAGATATTTGGTTCTTCAAATTGTGGATTAGTGGTTCTGCACAGATTTGGTTTTCTGAGTTAGAAAAGGAAAAGTCTAATTGGTCCTTGGAGGAACTGGAACAAGTTTTCATGGTAGATGGGAAACAAAAGAAGAATCTAATGATAATACTGAGGAAGAGGGAATAGCAGAAGAATAAGAAGAAGAAGAAGAATAAGAAGAAGAAGAAGAAGAAGAAGAAGAAGAAGAAGAAGAAGAAGAAGAAGAAGAAGAAGAAGAAGAAGAAGAAGAAGAAGAAGTAAATGTTGATGATGAAGCTGTTACACATGATAGTGCATCTCCAAAGAAGGAAGATTCAATATTTCAGTTTGAAGGGAGTATTCAAAGGAAAAATTTAATTGTTTCCATAAACCCTAGCAGCAAATATAACTTCATCAATATGGATGTAGCTCAAAATCTACATGTGCAAACAAAGCATATCAATGAATCTCAAATGGATGGTAAGCATATTCAAGTTTTTGAAGATTTAAAGCTTTCTATGGATAAATATGTTTTACATTCAGATTTTTATGCTTTAGATATGGATGGTATGGATATTGTTCTTGGATATCCTTGATTAGAGACATTGGGAACAATTAATATTAATGTGCAAAAGAAATTCATGAAATTATGGTACAAGAGAAAGAAAATTACATTGCAAGATATCACACTTAGCAAGGAAAAAAGTAATGTAAAATTGGATCATGAAGATGAATTTGAAGATGGTGAAGAAGGGAATAAGGATGAATCAGAAGGAGAGGATGAAGAACATGATGAAAAAGTAAAAAAATAGTTTCTCTACTCAAGAGAAAAAAGAAATAGAAAACAAGTTGGAAGAGGAAAAGAAAGTGGAGGAAAAGATTGATAAGGTTGAGCATACTAAGGTTGCACCATATAGACACCCACATCATCATGAGAGGAAAAAATCATGGAGACATGCTAGGACACACAAGGGAAACAATCTATATGGATATACAGGGAATTGAAGGAGTAATAATTTTGGATATACATGGAATCAATGGAACAATAATTAAATGACATGGAATCACATGAATAATAATTATGGATATACATGGATGCCGGGGAGGAACACATATGGACCAGGATGGAATCAAATGAGCACAAGGGAATATGGAATCAGGTTTGGAGTAGCATCACCCCCTAGGATTTCATATGGGTGGTTGGATGATCGAGCATTGCGACAAGTGTGCAAAAATTTAAAGCACACTCATTATATGGCTTCTTCTTATGTTTCGGGGACAAAACATGTCAAAGAGCCCGAGGCAATGCTATGTACCTTGGGATATTATAATATAATATATATGGGTTGATGGAGATGCCGACATGTGGCACACATCCCCTTAGTTATATGTATGGGTTCACATGGGATATGATAATATAATGTATATGGGTTGATGGAGATGCCGACATGTGGCACAAATCCCCTTAGTTAGTTATATGGGCTCACATAGGAATTAATTATATTGGGTAATGGGTCGGCCTACATGGGGATTAGGTGTTACCCATCCTATTTAAAGGATGTGAGTTCCTGCCCGGCTCTTTCACAGCTTTTCGCGCCCCAGGGCATACTTTTGGCCCAGATGTCCAAACATCTATCCATCCCTCTATTTCGGTCGAATATTCGGCTGGTGTGCGTCCTACCCTTACTTTTGGCCTCGGATGTCCCAGACTATGCAAAACAAGACGTAGACATTTTTCCTTGCTTTTGGCCGATTCGGATTTTCGCGTCCCGCGCGTACCTTTTTCCCGGCTGCTCCAACTGCTGTGTAGACTACCTGGGGGCTTTTCGGCTGGTTCACACCCCGACGTCCCAACTGTCCCAACTACTGCGCAGACTAGGACTTAGCCGATTTTCTTCATTTTTTTCGGCCCCAAGCTGTTTTTTGCAATTTTTTTTTTTCTTTTTTCACCCTTTTCTTCTACTCGTGGGGTTTTCTTCTTGGAATGGGAGAAGTTAGAAAAAGGCCGAGGGGGGACCCTGAAAAACATTATTTTGGGCCTTGAATAAAGCCCTTAGCTTCGGACTAAGAATTTGGAGGCATTTATCAAAATTACCTTGAGGGTGATTTTGGATAACAGGAAGAAACCTTGTTGGGAGGCTATGGTTTTGATGTTTGTGTATTGGATTAAGGGGAATTTATTGTGAGTGAGTGGTTGTGAATATGTGAGTGGCAATGGAAGAGAAATGAGATGGATAGAGGAGGGTTTATGTGTTAGGGTTTGGTTAGGAGATAATGTGTTTTGGATAGTTTTGAAAAGTGCAGATTGGGCATGGATATTAGGGCTTGATGTTTATGATTGTGCTTTGAAATTGGTGAGTGCTAGCGATAAAACTAGGAGGGACAAGTGGTGTGTTTGTAGGATGGAATGTGAATGTTGAATAGGACTATACCAATTTTTGTAGGATCTAATAGTTAGAAAAGCCACAAAACTTAGTGGAGATGTTTTTTGTACCTGTGAAAGACCAAAACATAGACATTAAAGCATCAGTATTCCTTTCAACGGAAGTGGTGAAGATGTTAACTGTTATTAGATGTTCTCCTTCGGGGTGAATCAGGTGAAGATCCATAAACCAGGGCTAAGAGACCTTAGATACCTCGTTGGTTTATAATAATTTTTTAATTGTGCGTCAAAGGGGTAGTAGGTGTGAAAATATCTCAGTGGCTATTATTTGTGTTTTTCAAAATGACTTGAAGTTTTAGGGGAACCAACTGCTATATGACCCGTTCTGATTTTAATCAATGAGATGTGCAATGGTAGATGAATGATACAATTATAAAAAATGGGTTGATGTGTACAATGGTTACCTTTGACATTTGTATCTTACTAGATATACATTGAGGGGGAAAAAACAAATGGGGGTTTAAATATCGCATTCTTTAAGATAGGTATCCCTTATTATAGAAAGAGGTTCGTATAGTTTTTGGTTGAGGCAAGAAAAAGTTTTCCTTATTTCCTTTAGGTATTAGAACATGATTGATGTGGGAATGAAATTTGTTATCCCTTTCTCGTTATAGTTGGCCCGTGAGTCCTTCCAGTCTTTTGGGTGTCAAAACGGGATTGCATATAACATTTTATAATATGGAGTGTGTTTGGTGGTGAAGTGATGGGGAATCAAATTATGTGTAGATGGACACATTTGTTGAAACGTAGGTAGTGGAATTGACTGGTTTCAGATTTGGTTACAAGCTTGTTCTACTGTACGTACCATGGAAAAAACACAAAAACCTAAAACAGGATGATCACATAACTAGGTTGATTTAAAAACAACAACTACCTGCAAGCAGACGTTGTTGTGTTAATTTTTATAGGAAAAAGTGAAATGTGTAAGAGGTAACTAGGGTCCGGGAAATGGTAGTCTATGACTTTGTTCACGGTGGGTTCCACGTAGTAAAATATGGTTTAAAACACGTTGTTCAGGTATTAAAGACATACCCTCTGATTTTAAGTTTTACCTCTACTTATTTATTTATAATACCCCCCTTCCCCCTTATATTATTAAAATTAATACCACCCCTATTTTTTCCATGTAGTACCTACCTCACTTACCCTTTTTACGATTACAATTTTATTTCACCCCCACTCCCTTTTTAATCTCTACCCGTATATGTCACATTAATATAATCAGGTTTCTGTCTCACACTATATTCGTTTTAAATAATCCCATCTTTTCTAATATAATGGGGTTTGAAGACTTCAAGCTATACCAATGCCTTAATGTTATTATTTAAGAATTTATTAATCCGTTTTCAAGTTTTAAGATGGTTACACAGATTATTTAAGATGAAAAAAGAATACCAATCGTAGTTACTGACAAAATCTTGTGTTCCCTTTGCATCTCAATATTTTCTAGTGTATAACTCTAATTGAGATTTCCTTAGTCAATAAGAGACGATATTTACTTTGTGACCACGACTCCGGCACTTTTTGAGTCTTTTCAATAGGACCAATAGTAGATAAAATGGGGAAAAAAGATTATCAAGTATATTGCTTCGATAATTCTTTTTAATATAGGCACACTCATTCAAGGAGTGAGTCATGGAATTTTGTTATTTATGTCTGTATGAATACCCAATTTAGAAAAAAAAACTCATTTCCATATAACCGAAATAAATACGTTCAATGGATTTCAACTCATTTACACAAAAGCATTGAATTGAATTAAATACATAACTTAAATAGAGAATACTGCCAATCTTGATTCAAAGTCTTTGTTGTCTTCATAATAAAGAAAACCTCAACTGAATATATTACATGCAATCCAACTACTAAATTGAAATATGGCTTATCAATAGTAACGGGGACAGTTAAATAAATCAGTTCCGTGAAGAATTTATCGTTGCCATAAACTAAAAATGAACTATTCAATCACACAGTTTCCTTCACTGCCCAAAAAGGAATCTTGAGATTCCAAAATAACTAATATCTTTCATTAGTTCAAATATGTACAATTCAATAAAATTCAGATATAAAATGGTTTCTATGGTTTCCAATAACTGATCATATTAGTCACAAAACTATCCTATTGATCTGAATTTCAATCTATTATCTCTAGAGCATTAAAACACATGGAATATTTATTTGGTATTGATGTTAGTTTCAAATAAAGAAAACTCATATCTACGATAAATGAACCAAATTTTTTTGCAGTAAACATTAAGGCTGTGATGATCTTACAAAAAAAACCTTATCTTGATTGATCAACCTGTTATTCGAACAGATCAAGGTGGTTTGTAGTTTCTTCTCTCAGTCTAATCATCAGATTTTTAGCTGTTTTCACCATGGCTATACCTAAAGCATTAATTGAAGTACAAGAAACTTGCAAAATCATGAAAATAAATGAATAACAATAACTTTCACAAAGAAAACAACACATATAAAGTCGCTAATTAAATTGCCAATTGTGCAATTGACTCAAGAGAAAAAGCTCACACAATAGCGTAGTGAAATAAAACTCTTTAATTCAAATTATGCCTCCACCTACCCTCTTCTTTGCCGTACTTTGCAAGTAATCCTCAAGTTATGTATCGATTAATGATCTTGGCTTTTTTTTTGATGTTTTGTCATATTTTCAGACAAGATATCTCCTGTTTCTGTGGAAGGGACTACTACGGCTCACCATCTTTTCTTCTCACTTTAAGAAGCAATGATGGCTAAATTATGAAAGCTTTGAAATCATCTGAGAAAACTATTCTTTTAATCTCATCGTCCAAACCAGAAAAAAAACAAATCAAATTAAAACCACTTAATTTTGAAGGTTCAATCATACTTACCTGCGTTTCCTCCTCCTCTTCTTCCTCTCTCTTTTTCTTCTCCCTCCCCATCGCTCCTCTTCTCCTTCCCCTGTCCCCCTTCCCTCTGCCCGTCTTCCTCCTGCCCCTCTGCCCTTCTCTTCCTCTGCCCCCGTTCCAATGCTCTAATGCCTGTGCTCTGCCTCCCACCCAAATTAAAAACCCTTAAAGTAATAATATAAGTCTCTTAGAATGAAGTAAGAAAATGTCGCTCAATAAGTCTTTCGTGTTTACATTACCTTACCATAATTAAGCCATAGCACAATACTACAATGACTAAATGGCACCTACTCACTAGATATTTTTAGATTAAATAAAATAATCATAGGTTAAACCCTCCTTGATAAAGAAAGAGAGAAGGAACTTCCCCAAATATTAGAATATCATGATAACTGATATGTGATGCCATCTCATTTCTCTTATGAATACCAGGCTCAGTCACAATTTATCTATTCACACAATGTCCGCAACAAAAAAAAAAAGGGTAATATAAGGGTTTGAGAGCTCATATCTATTATTGGATCCTAATTAACTACTCAACCATCTTAAAAATATCATATGATTATATGCCATAGGTATCTTGGATTTTTCCGCAACTTTCAGCATTCCTCGCCTCATGGTTCCAAACTCATTAATCACTCCACCTCCACAATTTCCCTACTGACAAATGTCTATCGGTGCAAAAAAAACCACTGCGTTGGGCTCAAAACACTTAGAGGAAAAAACGAGTCCAAATTTGCTATGTGTACTCTTGGAGATGATAAATATAAATATTAGTTGGTTTTGATGTGAGGCTGACATGTGGCACACATCCCCTTTCGTTTATGTATGGTTTCACACGTGGGATATGATATATAATGTATTGTGTTTATGTAGATGCCGAATGTGGCACATTCATCCCCTTAGTTAGTTATCTGGGCTCAATTGAATTATTGAGAATTGGGTAATATGGGTCGCTTACCATTTGTGATTAGGTGTTACCCATCCTATTTAAATGATGTGAGTATCATTTGAGAGGGTTTGATGTATGAGTTGAGTCTTATACTTGGTAGAGGTAATAGTGGAGTTGTCCCCCCTCGAAGTGGATCTCATACTTGGAATGTGGGTTGTACTCCTTCCTTAAGGGCATTATATATATGGGTTGCCCTACCTTAAGGAGTTATTCTGCATATTTGATGATTTGGTCTCTTTGGCCCCCGGATATCTCTTGTGTTTTATTATGCTTCTACTAATCTTCTAATCTACAATTTATTTATTATTATATGCAAAGTTCTTATCACGGTTCAAAGCATCGTTTGGAAACCAAAAAAATTTTGGTCTAACCCCAATTTTATTAAGTCGGCTAATTTTGGAAACAAATCCAAATCCTTTCTCAAACTTTTTACCACAGTTGCAAATGGTTTTATAAAAAGACAGTCCACAGTTCAGAATTGTTTGACAGTGTTTGTAGTTGAAGTTATTGCATTTTTAGGGTTTCGCCTAATTTGCTTATAAGGCTGCAGGTTTTGGCAATACATTTTCGAAAAATTTTTACCTAAATTGAGAAATCCTCGCTGGTGAAGGGCTGATGGTACAAATTTCAGAAGTTTTGGATCTATTTTTGTCAAATTCATATAGTGTTTACTGTTTTTTCAATAGTTGTTACTACTTAGGCCGCAATTTAGGAATTTTTCTGAATTTCTTATACATTTTCAGAAAAACCTCTAAAAAAGTAAATAATGGTGGTTGTTTTCTGTTTTATTTATTTTTGACCAATTTTAAGCCAAAAGGTTAAACCAGTTTTTTGATCAAAAGGTCTATTCCTAAACCCCTAGTTTTGGTGGATCATGGGGATGGTAACTTTTTTTGAAATGAGCAGGTTGATTCTAGAGAATGGTGGAAACAGTTAGCTAATTCCTCTGAACTCTGAACTATCAGATATTTGATTTCTTCTCAATTATGGATTAGTGTTCTGCCAGATTTGGTTTTTTTGAGTTAGAAAAGGGAAAGTCTAATTGGTCCTTGGAGGAACGGGAACAAAGTTTCAGGTATAGATATGTGAAACAAATAAATAATCTAATTGATAATAGTGAGGAAGATAAAATAGCCGAAGAAGAATAATAATAATAAGAGAAGAATAAACAAAATAGAGAAGAAATGTTGATGAGACGCTGTTACACATGATAGTGCCTCTTCTCCAAAGAATGATGCTTCATTTTCAGTTTGAAGGTGTTATTCAAATTTACAAAAGTCATTGTTTCCCATAAACCCTAGGAGTTAATATAACTAATATAACTTCATCAATATGGATGTTGCTCAAATCTGCACTTTGGCAAACAAAGCAAATCTGAATCTCAAATGATGGAAGCTAATTCAAGTTTTGTGGAGATTTAAGCTTCTATTGATAAATCATATTTTACATCATATTTTTTTAGCTTTGATCTGATGGAAGGATATTGTTCTTGTATATCCGTGCTTGAGAACATTGGAACATTTAAATATTAATGTCAAAAAATCATGATTATGGTACCACAGAAAGAAAATTACATTTCCAAGATTCACACTTAGCCTGAAAAAAGTAATGTAAATTGGATCAGAAGATATTTGAAGATGCGAGAAGGGAATAAGGATTTATCAGAAGGAGAGAGTAGAACATTCTGAAAAAGTAAAATTAGTTTTCCTACAAAGAGAAAAAATAATAGCCAAAAGTTGGAAGCGGAAAAGAAAAAAAGTTTAGGAAAAGAATGATAAGGTTTATCGAGACTAAGGTGGCACTTCATATAGACAAACCCCATCAGCATGAGAGAAAAAATCAAGGAACATCTAGGACACTCAGGGAAGCAATCTATTATGTATAACATGGAATTGGAGGAGTAATAATTTTTGCTTACATGGCATCAATGGAACAATACTTAAATGACATGGAATCACATGAATAATAATTATGGATATACTGATGTCGAGGATGAACACATATGTGACCAGTATGGAATCGGATGAGCAACAAGGGAATATGGAATCAGGGTTTGGAGTACGGCATCCCCCCTTAGATGTCATATGGGTGGTTTAGATCGAGCATTGCCACAGGTTTGCAGAATTTAAAGCGTCACTCATTATTGGCTTCTTCTTATGTTTCGGGAACGAAACATTTCAAGAGCCCGCGGCATGCTATCAGTGATATGAATATATAATATATGGGTTGATATAGATCCGACATGTGGCACACTCCCCGTAGTATTATATAAAGGGTTCACATTGGATATGAATATATCAATGTATATGGTTGATGGAGATGCCTGACATGTGGCATACATCCCCTTGTTAGTTATATGGGCTCACATAGGAATTAATTATATTGGGTAATGGGTCGGCCTACATTGGGATTAGGTGTTACCCATCCTATTTAAAGGATTTAGTATCATATGAGATGTTTATGGATGTCAGGAGTTGAGTCTTCTCCTTGGTAGAGGTATATGGAGTGTCCCCTTTCGAAGTGGATTCACACATCTTGGGAGATTTGTGGATTAACTCCTTCCTTAAGACATTGTATGGTGTTGCCCTACCTTTAAGATATTAGTCCTACATAATTGATTATTTGGGCATCTTGGCACCCCCATATCTCTTGTGTTTTATTTTGGGTTTTTTTTGGTTTTTTTGTTGTGTTTTGTTTTTGGTTTTTTTTTGGTTTTTGTGTTGTTTTGTTTTTGTTTTGTTTTTGTTTTTTGTTTGTTTTTTGGGGTGGGCACAAAAAATTTGTACGCACCCCACCCCCCCCCCACCCCGCCCCCGACCCCCCCCCCCCCCCCCTCCATCACCCCCCCCTCCCCCGCCCCCCCCCCCCCCCCTTTTTTTTGTTTGTTTTGTTTTTGGTTTTTTTTTTTTTTTTGGTGTTGTTTTTGGTTTTAGTTTTTTTGGTATTGTTTTTTTTTATCGTCCTCCATTTATTGATTTAGTATCTTGCAAAGTTCTTATCAGTGGTATCACAGCATTGATTTTGCAACAAAAAAAAATGGGGTCTAAAAACTCCTAATTTTATGATTCTGCTAATTTTGGAAAATGGCTTGATATTTTCTCAAATTTTTTACCACTTGCTAAATGGTTTTATAATTACAGTCCACATTTTAGAATTGTTTTGAAGAGTGTTTTGAGGAAGTTATTGGATTTTTAGGGTTTTCAACCAAAATTTGCTTTATAGTTGCAGTTTTTTGAAATAAATTCTAAAATTTTACCATAATTTGCGATCCCCTTTAGAAACTTGTAAAAATTTTATGAAGTTTTGATCTATTTTGTAAAAGTTGTACCGTTTTTATGTTTTTTCAATATTTACTCGTATGTAGTAGGATGCATAGGGTAGAGGCTAGGCCGTAATTTTATAATTGTATTCTGATTGCTAAACATTTCAAACTTTTAAAAAATAAAATGGGGGTTTTTTGTGTTGTTATTTCTAATTTTTTGGCTGAAATATAGCAAAAAATTTAGAACACGTTTTTGGATAAAAGGGGCTTTCCTTAATTCCCCCCCCTAGTTTTGTCGCTCATGGAACGTAACTTTTTTTGAAGATAGCATGATTGATGCTAGAGAATGGTGGGGGGGGGGGGGGGTGGGTTTGTAAAAAATTTAGCATAAATTCTTGAACCATCAGATATTGGGTTCTCTTCAAGTTGTGGATTAGTTGTTCTTCACCAGATTTGTTTTTTTCTTAGTAAAAAAAAGGAAATTCTAATTTGTCCTGGAGAACTGAACAGTTTTCATGGTAGATGGAAACAAAAGAAAGAGACATCTAATGATAATAACTGAGGAGAGGGAATATCATAAGAAAGAAGAGAAGAAGATAATGAATAATAATCGAATCATCCTAACGAAGACGAAGAATAAAAGAGAAGAATGAGAAGAAGAATAGAAGAGAAAAGAAGAAGAAGTAATGTTGATGATGAGCTGTTACACATGATAGTGCCTCTCCAAAGAAGGAAGATTACATATTTCAGTTTGAAGGGAGTATTCAAAGGAAAAATTTTAATTGTTTCCATAAACCCCTAGCAGCAACATCATACTTCATCACTAATGGATTTGCTCAAAATCTACATTTTCAAACAAATATATCATGATCCAAATGGATGTAGGCATATTCAAGTTTTTGAAGATTTAAAGCGTCTATGGATTAATTGTTTTACATTCGATTTTTAATGCTTTAGATATGGATGGTATGGATATTGTTCTTGGATTCCTTGATTAGAGACATTGGAAACAAGTAATATTAATGTGGCAAAAGAATTCCATAAATTATGTACACCGAAAGAAAATTCAATGCAAGATAGCCCTTAACCAGGGAACCAGTAAGTAAATTGGATCATGAAGATGAATTTGAAGATGGTGAAAAAGTAATCAGGATAATCAAAGGAGAGATGAATAAACTGAAGAAAAAGTAAAAAATAGTTCTCTACTCAAAGAAAAATAATCGAAACAGTTGGAAGAGGAACGAACTTGAGGAAAAGATTGATAAGTTTTAGCATATAAGGTTGCACCATATAGACACCCACTCATCATGAGAGGAAAAATCATGGGGACATCTAGGACACACAAGGGCGCCAAATCGATATTTATTTATACAGGAATTGGAGGAGTAATAATTTTGGCTATACATGGAATCAATGGAACAATAATTAAATGACTGGAATCACATGAAATAATTTGGATATACATGGCTGTCGAGGAGGAACACATCATGACCAGGCTGGATCAGATGAGCACAAGGGAATATGGAGCAGGTTGGAGGAGCATCAAAGCACCCCGTAGTATTTTCATAGGGTGGTTGTATGATCGAGCATTGCGACAATTTTGCAGAATTTAAAGCGGGCACCATTATATGCTTCTTCTTATGTTTCGGGAAAAATGAAACATGTCAAGAGCGAGGCAATGCTCTGCCTTGGGATATTATAATAGAATATATATGGTTTGGAGAGTCCTACATGTCGACCGCATCACCTTAGTTTAATGTATGGGTGCACATGGGATAAGATAATATAATGTATATGGGTTGATCCATATTCCGACATGTTGGCACACATCCCCTTAGTAGTTATTGGCTCACATAGTAATTAATTATATTGGGTAATGGTCTGCCTCATGGGGATTAGTATTACCTCCCATTTAAGGATTGAGTAATCATTATTGAGAGGGTTATTGGATGTAATGATTTGATTATTCTACTTGGTATCGGTATATTGAGGTGTCCCCCTCGCAGTGGATCCCATCTTGGAGAATTGTGGAGGGTACTCTCTTCCTTAGATTGCATTGTATGGTGTTGCCCTATCTGAGGATATTTTCTACATATATTGGATTTTGGCATCTTTGCCCCCCCATACTCTTGTGTTTTTATTACTTCTACATTATTGATTTATGATATGCAAAGTTCTTATCAATTGGTATCACCGTCAGGATTTTGGAACAAAAAAAAATTGGGTCTAAACCCTACTTTATTGAGCTGCTATATTGTGGAAACGGCTATGAATATTTCTCAAAGTTTTTACCACATTTGCAAAATGTTTTTAATAAATATACATTCCAAATTTTAGAATTGTTTGAAGTGTTTTTTAGGAATTTATTGATTTTCGGGTTCATCACCAAATTTTGCTTTATATGTTGCCAGTTTTTGGAAATAAATTTCTAAATTTTTACCATAATTGAGAATCCCTTAAAGCTAGGTAAAAGTTAGAAGTTTTGGACTATTTGTAAAATTATTACATTTTTATGTTTTTTTCAAATATTTTACTCCTTAGGTGAGGCCTACTTTTATTAGGAATTGTTCTCTGAATTTCTAAACGTGTCATAAACCTTTAAAAAATTAGTGGGTGTTTGGTGTTTATTTGATTTCTAAGTTTTTTTTGCCGCATATAGTAAAAAATGTTCTAACAGTTTTGATCAAAAGGGTCCTCTTTCCTTAATCCTATGTTTTCGATCATGGGAATCGTAATTTTTTTTAAGTAAGATAAGGATTGATGCCTAGGAATGGTGAACAACATTTAGGCATAATTCTGTGAACCATCGATATTGGTTCTTCAAATTTTGATTATTGGTTCTGCACAGATGTGTTTTTCGGAGTTAGAAAAGGAAAAGTCAATTGGTCTTGGAGGAACTGGAACAAGTTTTCTCATTGTAGATGGAACAAAGAAGAATCTAAACTGATAATACTGATAAGAGGGATCGCAGAAAGAATACGAAGACGAAGAAGATAAGAGAAGAATAAGAAAGACGAAGAAGAAGCAGAAAATCAGAAGACAAAGACGAAGAAAAAAGAAGTCAAAAGAAGACGAAGAAGAAAAAGAAAAGAAGAGAAGTACATGTTATGATGAAGCTGTTACACATGATATGCACTTCCAAAGAGGAAGATTCAATATTCTCATGTTTGAAGGAGTATTCAAAGACAATGTAATTGTTTCCATAAACCTAGCAGCAAATATAACTTCTCAATTGATGTGCTCACAATCTACATGTGCCAAACAAAGCATAATATCAAGGAATCTCAAGTGATGGTAAGCAGATTCACTTTTTGAAGATTTAAACTTTCTATGGATAAATATGTTTTTACATTATATTTTTATGCTTTAGAATGGATTGGTATGTATATTGTTCTTGGTATCCTTGATTAGGGACATTGGGACCAATTAATATTAATGTCAAAGAAGTTCCTGAAATTTGGTACAAGAGCAAGAAAATATGCAGATAATCACACTTAAACATTAAAAAAGTAATGGAAATTGGTCATGAAGATTAATTTGAAGATGTTGAAGAAGGCATAGATGAATTAGAAGAGGGGAATGAAGCATGATGAAAAGTAAAAAATAGTTTCTCTACTCAAGAAAAAATAAATATAAAACACGTTGAAAGAGAAAATAAAGTTGAGGAAAGTTGATAAGGTTTGAGCATCTAATTTTGCCCATATAGACACCCACATAATCATGAGAGGAAAAAGCAGGGAGCCATTCAAGCACAAACACAAGGAAAACAATCTATATTGATAGCTGGAATCAATGGAACCATAATAAATGACATGGAATCACATGAATAATAATTAAGTTATATACAATGGATGCCTGTTGAGGAAACACATATGGACCAGGATTGAATCAAATGAGCACAAGGAAATATGGAATCAGGTTTGGAGTAGCATCCATCCCCTAGTATTTCATATGTGTGTTGGATGATCGAGCATTGCTACAAAGTGTGCAAAAATTTAAAATCACACTCCTTATATGCTTCTTCTTATGTTTCTCGGTGACAAAACATTTCACAGAGAGAAGAGCCGAGGCATGCTATTTACCAGTGGGATATTATAATATAATATATATGGGTTGCTGGAGATTCCGACATGTGTCACACTCCCCTTAGTTATATGGTTGGGTCTAATTGGATATGATAATATAATGTATATGGGTTGATGGAGATGCCGACAGTGGCACAAATCCCTTTTTATTTATGGGCTCACATAGTACGTAATGATATTGGTAATGGGTCGGCCTACATGTGATTAGGTATTACCCGCCTATTTCGAAGGATGTGATATCATATGATAGGGTTATGGATGTATGAGTTGATTCTTTTACTGGTAGAGGTTACTGGAGGGTGTCCCCCTCGGAGTGGATTCCCACGTGGGAGATTGTGGAGTTACCACCACTTCTTAAGGATAATTGTATGGTGTTGCCTACCTTTGAGTATATTATTCTACCTATATTGATTATTTGGGCATCTTTGCCCCAGATCTCTTGTGTTTTTATTATCCGTCTAACAATTAGTGATTTATTATATGCAATTCTTGCCGTGGTATCAAAGCATTGGATTTTTGCAACCAAAAAAAAATTGGGTCTAACCCTAATTTTATGATTCGACTCTATTTTTGTAACCATATGAATATTTTCTCAAATTTTTTACCACGTTGCAAAAGGTTTTAATTAAATATACAATCCAAATTTTAGAATTGTTTGAAGTGTTTTATGGAATTCATTGATTGTAGGGTTTCACCAAAATTTTTGCTTATGGTTGCAGTTTTTGTTAAATAAATTTCTAAATTTTTACCATACTTGAGAAATCCCTTTAGAAAGCGATGGTCAAAAATTCAGAATTTTTGGATCTATTTTGTCAAAGTTATTACCGTTTATGTTTTTTCAATTTTTACTCCTTAGGGAGGCCAAATTTTTAGGAAATTTTCCTTCTGAATTTCGTATGGCATTTGCAGAAACCTGTTGGCAGAACCTCTAAAAAATTACATTGGAGTTTTGTGTTATGTGATTTCTAAGTTTTTGGCCGAATTTTGCCAAAAAGGTTAGAACAATTTTTATCAAAATGGTCTATTCACTAAAACCCTAGTTTTGTGGATATGGTATGGTAGTTTTTTTTTAAGATAGCAGTATTGATGTTAGAGATGGTGGAAACAAATTTAGGCTAAATTCTCTAACCATCAGATATTTGGTTCTTCAAATTATGGATTACTGGTTCTGCATAGATTTGATTTTCTGAGTTAGAAAAGGAAAAGTCTAATTAGTCCTTGGAGGATTTTGAACAAAAGAAGAATCTAATGATAATAGTGAGGAAGAGGAAATAGCAGAAGAAGAAGAAGATGTTGATGATGAAGCTGTTACAATTATAGTGCCCTCCAAAAAGGACAGCTTCACTATTTCCGTTTGAAGGGTTTATTCAAAGGAAAAATGTAATTGTTTCCCAAAACTCTAGCACAATACAACTTCAATCATATGGATGATCTCAAAATCTAAGCATGTGCAACAAAGCATATCAAGGAATATCCACTGGATGTAAGCATATTCAGTTTTTTGAAGATTAAAAGCTTCCTAGGATCAATATGTTTTACATTCATAATTTTTAATGCTTTGAGATATGGATGGTATGGATCTTTTTCTTGGATATCCTTGATTAGGAGCATTGGGACATTTAATATTATTGTGCAAAAATACATTCATGAATTTATGGGTACAAGAGAAAGAAATTCCAATGCAAGATTCACACTAGCAAGGAAAAAGTAATGTACCATGGATCATGAAGATGAATTTGAAGATGGTAAGAAGGGAATAAGATCAGAAGACCAAGACGAAGAAGAAAAAGAAGAAGAAGAAGAAGAAGAAGAAGAAGAAGAAGAAGAAGAAGTAAATGTTGATGATGAAGCTGTTACACATGATAGTGCATCTCCAAAGAAGGAAGATTCATATTTCAGTTGAAGGGAGTATTCAAAGGAAAAGAATGTTTCATAACCCCTAGCAGCAAATATAACTTCATCAATATGGATGTAGCTCAAATCTATGTGCCCCCAAACAAAGCATATCAAGGAATCTCAATGGATGCGTAAGCATTTCACGGTTTTGAAGATTTAAAGCTTTCTATGGATAAATAGGTTTTACATTCATATTTTAGCTTTAGATATGGCTGGATGATATTGTTCTTGGTATCCTTGATTAGGAGAAATTGGGAACAATTAATATAATGTGCAAAGAAATTCATGAAATGATGGTACAAAGAAAGAAAATTACATTGCAAGATTCACACTTAACAAGGAAAAAAGTAATGTAAAATTTGGATCATGAAGATGGAATTTGACAGATGGTGAAGAAGGCAATAAGGAGGAATTAAAGGACGAGGATGAGACATGATAAAAAGTAAAAAAATAGTTTTCTACTCAAGAGAAAAAATAAATGAAAACAAGGGAAAGAGGAAAAAAAGTGAGGAAAAGATTGATAAGGTGAGCATACTAAGGTTGCACCATATAGACCACCACATCATCATGGAGAGGAAAAAAAATCATGGAGACATGCTAAGACACACAAGGGAAAACAATCTATATGGATATACATGGAATCACGGGAAACAAAATTAAATGACATGGAATCACATGATAATAATTATGGACATACAGGGATGCCGGGAGGAACACATATGGACCAGGATGAATCAAATGAGCACAATGGACTATGGAATCAGTTGGAGTAGATCATCCCCAGTATTTCATATGGGTGGTGGATGATCGTGCCTTAGAACAAGTGTGCAAAAATTTAAAGCACACTCATATAGGGCTTCTTCTATGTTTCGGGACAAACATGTCAAAAGCCCGAGCAATGCATGTACCTGGGATATTATAAATAATATAATGGGTGATGGAGATGCCGGACATGTGGCACACATTTCCCCTTAGTATATGTATGGTCTAATGGGATATGATAATATAATGTATATGGGTTGAGAGATGCCGACTGTGGCACAAATCCCATTAGTTAGTATATGGGACTCAATAGGAATTACTTAGATTGGGTCATGGGTAGGCCTACATGGGATAGGTATGTACCCATCATTGAAAGGATGGAGTATCATATGAAGGGTTATGGGGATGTATGAGTTGAGTCTTCTACTTGGTAGAGGTATTCCTGGAGGTTCCCCCGCAGTGGATTCCCATCTTGGGGGAGATTGTGGATACCCCTTCCTTAAGGAGAATTGTATGTGTTGCCCTACCTGAGGATATTATTCTACAATATTAGATTATTTGGGCATTTGCACCCCATCTCTTGGGTTTTATTATCTTCTACAATTTATTGATTTATTATATGCAAAAGTTCTTGTAAAGTGGTATCCCCCCCCCCCCCCCCCCCCCCGCATTGATTTTTGCCAACAAAAAAAAAATTGCGGTCTAAACCCTATTTTATTGATTCAGCTTTATTTGGAAATGGCTATGATATTTGCTCAAAATTTTACCACAGTTTGGAAATGTTTTATAAATATATAGTCCAAATTTCAGAATTGTTTGAAGTGTTTTATGGAAGTTATGGCATTTTTAGGGTTTCACCTAAATTTGCTTTATAGGCTGCAGTTTTTTGGAAATAAATTTCTAATTTTTACCATAATTGAGAATACCCTTTAGAAAGCTTATGGTAAAATTTTCAGAATTTTTGAATGTATTTTGTCAATGTTATTACAGTTTTATGTTTTTCAATTTTTACTCCTTAGGCCACCATTTTAGGAATTTTTCTGAATTTCTTACATTTCAGAAACCTCTAAAAAATTAAATGGGGATTTGTGTTCTGTGATTTCTTAGTTTTGGCCAAATTTTATCCAAAAAGGTCTAGAACAAGTTTTGATCAAACGGGTTATTCCTAAACCAGTTTTGTGGATAGGGGACTGCAGTTTTTTTAAGATAGCAGGATTGATGTTAGAGAATGGTGGAACAAATTTAGGCATAAATTCTCTAAACCATCAGATATTTGGTTCTTCAACTTTGGATTACTGGTTCTGCATAGTATGGATTTATGAGTTCGAAACGGCAGTCTAATTAGTCCTTGGAGGATTTTGAACAAAAGAAGAATCTAATGATAATAGTGAGGAAAGGAAAATAGCAGAAGAAGCAGAAGATGTTGATGAGAAGTGGTAAAAAGGAAGCATCTCCAAAGAAGGAAGCTTCATAGTTCAGTTTGAAGGTGTATTCAAAGGAAAAATGTAAATGTTTCCATAAACTCTAGCAGCAAATTACAACTTCATCTAATATGGTGTATCTCAAAAATCTAATGTGCAAACAAAGCATATCAAGGAATACAAATGGATGGTAGCATATTCAGTTTTGAAGATTTAAAGCTTCTATGGATAAAATGTTTGACATTCATATTTTGATGCTTTAGATATGGATGGTATTGGATATTGTTCTGGATATCCTTGATTAGAGAATTCGTTCGGTAACATTAATATTATTGTCCAAAAGAAAAATTCATGAAATTATGGTACAAGAGAAAGAAAAAAAAATTACATTGACCAACATCACAGTAGCAAGGCAAAAAGTAATGAAAATTGGATCATGACGATGAATTTGAAGATGGTGAAGAAGGGAAAAGGATGAATCAGAGGAGAGGATGAAAGAAATGATGAAAAGTAAAAAATAGTTTCACTATCAAGAGAAAAAATAATAGCAAACAAGTTGGAAGAGGAAAGGAAAAGTGGAGGAAAAAATTGATAAGGTTGAGCATACTAAGGTTGCACCAATAGACACCGGGACATCATCATGAGAGAAAAAATCATGGAGACATGCTAGGACACACAAGGGGGAGCATCTATATGGAATACATTGGAATTTGGAGGAGAATAATTTGGCATACCTGGAATCAATGGAACAATAATTAAATGACTGGAATCACATGAATAATAATTATGGATTACAGGATGCCGGGGAGAACCATATGGACCAGGATGGAATCAAATGAGCACAAGGGAATATGGAATAAGGTTTGGAGTAGCATCACCCCCTAGGATTTAATATGGATCATTGGATGATCGGCATTGCGACAAGTGTGACCCAAAAATTAAAGCGCATCATTATATGGGCTTCTTCTTATGTTTCGGGGACGAAACTTGTCAAAGAGGGAGGCAATGATATGGACTTGGGATATGATAATATAATATATAGGGGTGATGGAGATGCCGACATGTGGCAACACATACCTGAGTTATATGTATTGGGTTCACATGGGTATGATAATATAATGATATGGGTTGATGAGATGCCG
>JAHRHJ020001320.1:0-25951 GCA_019776745.2 Taxus chinensis
ACATTGTTTTTTTACACATGATCCAAAATTATTTAAATGGTATTGATATATTACTCAGACACCTTTTCGATTATCATTGTTTCGTAATTTACTTGTCGGATTTTAAGGGTTGATAGCAATTATTATTATTGATTTACATGGGGCAACTATGGTCTAGACCTTAGGAGGTTAAAGCAAATAATATTCAATGGGGTTGGTCCCCTTCAGCTTGATGAGTCACCCTTTGATGTTTGTGGCTTTGTGCACATTTATTTGATTATTATGGATCATCTGCGACAGTTGATGAGTTTCCTAGATATTCCCACCCTCATCTTGGTAGGATCACCCAGTGGGTTATGTGGTCTATTCAATGTGCAATTTAATGGACTTTTAATTAAGGCTTGGGCCTTTACCTCTTTATCTTTTGGAATTTAATTTGAGATTTTAGTGGATACCTAAGGAATTTGCGTCATGGATCTTCTGTTACATTGATACCCCATCGGATCCCTAAACCTGGGTCTGGTATCTGGTAATTGTAATAAGGCTCGTTTTTGTCGATCTTACACCCATAAATGCATCTTACCGTTGATTTGAAGTGGTGGTGGAAATGGTTCTTCATGATGCAATCTCATCCTTTGATTTAAAGACTGCCGTCAATGAGCCTCAAATTGGATGAGTTACGGATTCATCAGACACTATGGTTGGAAAGAGAATGAACTCAAGTTCATTTCATTTGTTTCCTTGTTCTTTGGGTGAATTTGAAGCCCTAGCATTTTTTTGTGACACAATATATTTAGTTTCTGATTCGGTTCTTCTGTATCGTCAGCCTTCTGAGTCATTTGAAAATCTGGTAGCTCCTTCTTATGAGGTTTTCTGAGTGGGGATAAATTTTAGTGTTCAATCATTTTATAGATTCAAGCACAGAACTATATTACCTTTGACCTCTGTGAGTTTATGTGAACGTGAAAACTTGTTTTAAGGTTCGTTCTTTGCCTTGAGTTTTGAAAATTCTATTGCCGCCATGAATATTTTCTTTGGGCTTCTGTGAGCTCTGTTTTTTTTCCTCTGCTCGATATTTTATTGCTTCGACGGATGTCGTGGTTGTGGATTCTAAAGTGCTATTCCATTTTATGTTACCTGGTGGCCTAATGAAGGATTTCTTGAGTTCCTGTAACCCACTTTTTCAGGTAAATCCTGATTCCCTTGTTTCATAGTATTTTAGAGTTAGCTATTCTACCTCCCATTTTCTTATACAAGTGGGTTGCTTGCTGATAATGTATTGCAATCAAAATTTCGTATTGTATAATAAATTTCATGAATTTTCTAAAAATTCTCTAAGGCCATGTACCTGTGTTTTGAATTTAAGCTCTGAACGTTCTTCTACTTTAGAATTGAAAGGTGTTGCCATAGAAGTTAAATTTCGTCCCATATCAAGGTCGTTTTATAATCCTTAAGCGCATTTTAACTAGGAATTTCTCATTTTCCGTGAATGGGTTTGGTTTCTCTTATGGTAAAATCTTCTCATTGCACCAACTAGGAGCTATCTTCCTTTCTATGTTTTCATCATTATCTGACTTGGGTTAGGAATTGGGTACTGAAGCCTTACTCTAAAATTCTGAGCTCATTGTGAGTTGATTACGGATCTGTTGTCTCTGCTTCTATTGGGTCTACAAATTTTGCATATTTATACTGAAACCTTATTCCATCATTATGCAGAGCTCTTTTATTTTAAAGTTTGTACTTCTGAGTTTTACATAAAAGTTTCTGGTAACTTTTATGTTCTTGATTCAAACTCCGAACTATTATGTTCTTTATTTGAGTTTTGTTTCATCCTAAGACTTGAATACTTTGATGCTTTTGAAGAACTCTAAAGTCTCACCTTTCCCAAACTCTTATGCTCTAGAAATTTTCTCGAGGTTATGTTTTCATTTGTTATTTTCTTCAAAAATCTCATCAATATGTACTTGAAACTCTTTTTGGTTGTTCTCCATTGGTATTGTAGCATTTCTGGATCTTTTAGCATACCATGCATTTTCTCTCTTTAGTTCATCTTTTGGGTTGATCTCTTGTAACTTGTAGTTTCATTTCTTTTTTGCTTAACCACTATATTTGAGCTTTAATACAGCTTAAGATATGCATGCTGGAAAAGTCATAAATGTCCATTTTACATGGTGAAGCCCTGTCAAAATTTTATCAGATTTCCTTGTTCATTCTGTTTCAGCTGTAATAAATCATTCTTGTTAACCTTGGCCTTTATATTCAGATTCTTCTACTTCACCTACTAATTACACTTTTGAATGCATGAATTTCTGAATTTGGAAGTATAAAGAGTTAAATTAAACCCTGAGCTCAAAATTGACGATCATTTGATTCTCCCTTTTCAGGTACCATGACGCAGTTGCAGTGGGCAGCTGGAACAACAATCCAGAAAGAAAAGAAACCTCCTCGAGGCAATGACGGGTTTCTTTTACCTCTTTACATTTTCAACTTCATAAATATATGCATTGTTGACTCTTTAGTTATTGCTCACGACTTGTGTGAGAAAAAAAGTAAAATTATTCCTCATGAATAAATGAAAATATTTTCGTGTTATGAGATGTATGTCCTTCCTTTCTATACTTTCTTTCATTTGAATGGATAATGAATGAATTATATAACTCAAAACACTTAAATAATTCACTTAATCTTAGAAATAAAAATCAAGTGCACTTTATTATCGCTTTTCTGAAAATGTAAACTGCTTGTAAAAACTGTAAATGGTCCTTCAAAATAGCCACCCGTCTGTAGCTTCATAACATCATGTTTGATACATGTTGTCCTTCCTGCCTTCCTCAGGGATTTGTAATGGTTGTTCACAGGTGTTGCACAATTTTGACAAAGGTTTCAAATTGAATGGTTGCATCTGTGAGGCATGGTGTTCTTAAACTGTACCCAAGTTGTAGTTTTGATCCCAAATGACTCCCAAAACCCAAAAATTAAAAATTGTATCCTAATCTAAGGTGGCTATCCCAAACATAACCAAGCTCATAATTGACCAATCTGAGAAACTTTCAAAGTTTTGAGTTGACCTTTTTAGCACGTGGTGCAAAAATGTCAATAAGGACCTAACAACATTGTTTATGTTCCTTTCTCATTCCAAGTAAGTAAAGACACAGTTATGCCGATGAAAAGAAAAATTAAAAGGTTGAAGTTTAAAAGGTATAATCAATTGTAGCAGATAGGTAGAAATACATAATATCATCATCTGAAAGCAGAAATGGAACTCAAATTTTCTACATCATTTATTAAGATCAAAAGTATGCATTTTCATTATAAACTGAAATGGACTATGTAAGGTTACAGTTTATGAAGTAAAAAAACTTACGATGGAAAGAGCATTGCTTCAGTTCAATTTTTTCTCATAAAATGACTAAGGAATTACAGAGTTCACAACCAAAATTAGGTAGAAAATGGCACAGTAGAAAAGAATGGTAAAATAAGACAAACTCCAGAGGAACTTTATATTCCAGATTTTAGGAATCCAAGCCATAATGCTTTACAAAATCCTCAATTGTTTTGAAATAAACATGATTGAAACATTTAAACTCAGAAACATTGATACATATTCAAGAATATTAAAGACTTACATCTTGAAGTATAGCCTTAAAGTACAAAGATCATGATACAATGCAGAGTCTATGAAAATCCAAATACCCAGAAGCTCACAAGAAATGATATAGAAGAATCATGCAGATGAAGCTTATTTCGAACCCAGTAAGTTTTCTATGAAATTTTCAGTCAAAGAAAAGAAAACATAGAAAAACATGAAAGATTCCCAGATTCAATACAAATCTCCATGGCGATAGAGCAATATTACTAGCCATAGAGGGATGAAATTAAAATAGAAACATATACTAATGGATTTTCATTTTATAAACCCTCTACACCGAGTAATGCTTGAAATCAGGAGCATACACATGCTCCGAATTACAAATAGAGGGTTTGAGGTATTTACAAAGTTCAAAGTTCCCTGGTGGAGCATTTATCATGCATAAAATCTACAACAAAAGGCAAATACAACAAAGTGAAACAAAATTTTGAATTGTACATTCATGAAACCTGATTACAGTGAAAATCAAACCCAATTATAGCTTCATATCAGACAGTGACATAACATTCAAAGGATATGGCTCTCATTCATGGCTGAACTCAACTATAAGCATGGAAATAAAGCACAGACGAACTCTTAAAATGGATCAAACACAAACTTCATACTCGATGAGTACAAGGTCAGCTCGAATCAGGAAGTGCAAGTTATAAAAGAATGGGAAGTGAGTTTCAATGATACGGCCATATCAAATGTTCCCATAAGCCAAACCAGAAAAACTAATATGCAAAACACCTTGAAATGGAAACATGATGGATCAAAAATTAAACAGAGTTCCAAAGGCCATTAAAATATTCAAAGTAGATTACAGAATCAAAAGAAAATGAACAAGTTCGAAAACTAGAGATCTCAAAAATGTACAGATCTAGAATTGAAGATAAAATATGCACGAACAGAGAAAACCCTTCATCAACAAAGCTTCATATTTATCATTTAGATTAGAAAGAATGATACCCATTTTTATTTAAGGTAAATACATAAGATATGGTGTCATTTTTGAATTGAAAAATGAGATATCTCAAAAAATGATAGAAAAAGGATTACCCAAGAGAGCTCAAGTCCAAATAATTCTTACCTTGTCAAAAGTAAAATGTTCCAGTAAGTATCAAGACAACCCATCATCAAGTAGTGAAGCTTTGAGTTCTTATCAATGGCATCCAAGAGATCACATAGAGGGCTTTAGACCAGAAGATCGCAGAAAGCTCAAAGAATGGAAAAGATAAGGCTCAGAACAATCTCCATGAACAACTTTGGTCATGGAACAAAATAAAGCAAGGGTCGAGCATACTCAAAACCATCCAAGCCGAACCCCAAAAAAATGGAAAACTTCATGCTAAAAATGCAAAGAAATCGAATTCATAAAGAAGAGCCCCAAATCTTCACAATGGTGCCCATTCATTACCAGAATCTCTCAAAGTTCAGAAAGATGAAAATACAGAAGGATTTTTCTTTACATAGGTAAAAGCCTCAAGAAATGAGCTTCAGAGAAGAAAATACAATGCGCATAACCCAGAAAGGTTAAAAAATCACAAAAGAATCAGATATATGCTTGTAAAGTTCATTGTAGAGACTGAAAAAGGAACTGAATCGAGCTCAAAATATTCAACAATGGCAGTCGTGCAACAAAATTGCCAGGGCTTTGCCAAGAGAGCAAGAGTGAAAATGGAACGATCAATAGGGTTCGAGTTACTTTTACCACACGAGCTCAAGAAGTGAGTTAACTAGACTTAATCATGGTCAAAGATCCAACTACTAAGCTACAAATTCATCGTGGAGATGATCAAGGTACATTCAATCAATGATCAAGAACTAGTCATAATCAATGTTAACTCAACCAAACTCAACCAAACCATGGTCAAAAGGTATTTATGTGTCAAAGCCAGAAAAACCCTAACTCCACTCGGGTTAGTCTAGAAAGAAGAGCCACCGACAAAGCTCGCGGGGTATGTCATCATGGAGGAGTGGACCAAATTATCATTTAATTTTTTATGTTTTCAACACCATAGTATACAAAATGATCTGAGTCAAATTCAGAAGAAGGCCTCATAAATTTGTGCCATGTAAAACAAGCTAAAATTATTATTTAATCTTAATATGTGTAGGAGGAGTCCATGTTAGGATAAGACTATACCGAATTGCATGGTCAACATAATTTGACCCTTGATCTATTATTACCACCTTAGTCATTATGGAATATTATTCACATGCACAAGTCAAAGAAAACAAGAAATATGTTTGGCATGTAATCACGAAGGGGCTAATGATAAAATTGAAATATTTTACCTAAAAAATTGGCTAAATGCCTTGTACCCTTAAAGTGGTCAACATCAAAGGTGGTTCTCATATGGGAGCTTTAAAAAAAGGTATTATTTTGCTTGCAGAGGTTGAAATTTCACATGTGACCATAAGAGGACAAAATTATTCATGGAGATGTCAACATCAGACCCTAAGCTTTGAGGTGGTCCCCATCAAGTGGATGCATGGGTGATTATTTTTTCAAATATTACAGATTAATGGAATTTATTTTGCCACTCACAGGGAGATAATTTCTTGCATGCCTTCACAAAAGGACATAACAGATAAGAAGAAAAATTTTCATGCACCTAGAAGGAGACTTGCTCATCAAGCAAGGTTTATTATTTGCAAATTATTCACCCATGCTTTTCTTAAAAATAGAAAGTCAACTTCAATTTGACTATATGTAATCAAAGGCTATTAATGCCTCTTTGTACAGTTTTCTTTATTTTATTCCTTTATTTATTTTTAAATAAAGAATAAAAATAGGATGTATGGGCGAGTACAACCTTAGTCTATTTTTAGGAACGGTGGGTGAATCATTTTTTCTATATATTGTGTGATTTGGCAAAGCACAAAGAAGTAAGAAGAGGACTTTTTAGATACATGAGTGCTGAAGCAATTTTCTGCTAGTTTTACCCTTTGAATGTGAAGTATTTTCTGCATTTCCATTTATTTGCAATCTTGTGTGTGTTTTCTATTAATCATGTGAATGTTGAATTCCCTGATTAATCATCTTACCGTGTTGCAAATTCAGTATTCTTAGCATGATATTAATGTGTATGTGTAACTTAGCAGTATTTTTGAGATTCTATCCCTCAATACATCAAAGTGTTTACCCTTAATTATCTTCAGAAATCTATTGACTTGTGCATTAGAAGTTCATTCCATATCAATTGTGCATGTACTCAGTCAAAGACATCATACAAGTTTGGTGTATCACCTTAGTTTTAATTCATTTTTTACAGTCATCTTTTACCCTTAAACCCCATAAATCAGTTTAGGATACATCAATAAGGAATCGGCCTTGATACCGAAGACTCACCTCAAAATAGGTATACCCACAGACCTGAGGTGTTTCCATTGTATCTACGAAAGAGAGAGATAAAATTTGTAAGCTTAGAACACCTGCAGCCATCTCTCTACAGGGTGCACTTGTAGAAAAAGATGACTTGTAGCGAAAGGATATGCTTAGAAAGAGGGAATTGATTATAAATAAACCTTTTCACCCACTACGAAGATCAAGACCATCAGAGTTGTTTGCGCACGAGTAACACAGAAAGGATGGAAACTTTAGGAGATGGATGTCAAGAATTCTTTCCTAAATGGTGATCTGAAAGAAGAAGTGTACATGACCCAACCTGAAGGATTTGTTGATGAAGAACATCCTAAAAAGGTATGTCGTCTCATCAAATCACTATATGGACTGAAGAAAGCTCCAAGGGCATGGTATATTAAGATAGATGATCACCTTTTGCAGTATGGGTTTACTTGTAGACCCTCATATTCAAATTTGTACATAAAGAAAGTAGGTAAAGAAATTTTCATTCTTGTTGTGTATGTGGATGATCTTGTGATCACTGGAAGTTCAAAATATCATGTTGATATTATGAAGAATGATCTCAAAATAACCTTCGATATGACAGATTTTGGGCTACTACATTACTGTCTTGGCTTGGAGATATGGAAAAAGAAGCATCACATTTTGTCTCCTAAATAAAGTATGCCAAGACACTCATGGAAAAGTACAGAATGTATAATTGTAAACCTATATCCAATCTCATGGAAATTTTTTTACAAATTTCACAATTCAAGGACTCACCTCAAGTAGATTCCACTCTCTACAGGAAATTTGTTGGAGGGCTCATCTACTTGACATATACTGGACCAGATTTATGTTATGTTTACAAGTTCATGTAGGAGCCAAAGAAATGTCATTGGACTGCAGAAAATCATGTTTTGTGGTATGTCCGAGGTACAGTTGATTATGCTCTGGAATATAAGAAGAATGATAAATTATTCTTACAGGGATACGTCGACTCAGACAATGTCAGATCTATTGATGACAGGAAGTCATCTACATGATATATTTTCATCTCGGATCTGGACCTATCTCATGGATAAGTAAGAAGTGAAATGTTGTTTCTATTTCATCCACAGAGGCAGAATATCATGCTGCACGAGGAGTTATGTGTGAAGTGATATGGTTACATCACATTTTGGATGACATGGGCATTCCTGAAAAATAGTCCCTTATTCTCTATTACAACAATCATAGTGTGTTGAAGCTTATTATTGAGATTGAGATTGATTATCATTTCATTCAAGAGCACATCTTGAACCATCACATTCAACTCCAGTATTGTCCTACAGAAGCACAAATAGCTGATATTCTCACCAAATCTCTTGGAAAAGTGAAATTTGAACTTTTCAGGGGTTAAATTTGCAAGAATAATGTAATAAAGGGGGAATGTTGGCATAGTTTACGTAGAAAATAATAATATTTTATTAGGTGTGTTTCTTTATAGCGTATCCCATAATATTCTTTCCGTTTGTAACCTCTCCGTTAATTTTAGGGAATATTGTTATTTCTCTTCCCTATATATTTATACATGCTTTTGATTAATAATACAAGAGAGATATCTAATCTCTATTTATTCTCCACTTCTTGCTCCTCTCATCAACAAGTGATTCCCCCTCACAAATGGTGCTCACATCTTCTAGCTACAAGGTAGTCTACTATAAGTGATCTAGGTCATGCATATAGAACTGGGACGATCACATCAGCCCACACTTCGTAGTTTTTTAATTAGTGCATTTTAAAAATAAAATTGACATGATCATGTTACTAAATAAATCAGTGTAGTAATTTCATTACAAGTACAAAAAATGAAGCATAAGTTATGATTTCAATGTAATACACTCTAAATACAAGTAAAACCACTTACAATATTAAAAAATAACATCAAAATCATCTTATGCTTGGTTTCTATAAATAAATCTATCATTACCTGTTGAAATGCCCATAACTTTATGACAATTTGTAAATGTAACATCAAAATATGCTACCAAACCATGGCTAAAATCATTGTTCTCGACCAAAAGCTTAAATGATGTTGTGAAGGATGTATCTCTATCTCTAGAGTTCATCTTTGAAATGTCCAATGTCTGAGTAACATGCAAAATTGTTTTAGTTTTTAATATGAAAAAAGGCTCACTAAAAGGTAAGGAAAGGTGTTCAAAATAAGGTAGAAAATGAAATGCATGTGATATAAATTGAATCTGAAGTAATTGGGAGTTTTTAGAAATTTAATTTTGGTCAAAAGTGTCTACAAGAGGTTCCACCATGGCTTTCTTACTAATGCAGCTCATGTCAAAGCCACAATACCAAATCCAGTAAAGATGTTTTGGTTTTTAAGAGTTTCTCCACACACAAAACACAATCGATGACCTTATACATAGCTTTATAAGAATCATCCAACATACACGGTATGCCACATGCATAAATATGGAATGATACTATGATAGAATAAATATTTGTATTTTCCAAAGGAGTCTTTACTCGACATAAAGATCATGTTTCCAGCTATCACTAGTGCATAAGTTAAACAGACTGGAATCATCTACTAATTTCACACGTCAAAACATGTTACATCTCATCCTCAATTACATGGACTGGTTTGGCCTAATGCCATGTATTTTGTAGTCAATATCTTTGGATTTATTTCTTAATATAGTTACTTCACTTGACTGATACAAATCATTTTCAGAATTATATATAGCTAATTTTTACACAAACAACAATCACACAACTTAAAGAATATGTGTACACATTATTTCTCTAAACAAAGTTTCTCCTTTTTTAAGATTGTAAATAAGTTTGTAGGTTCCTATTCATAATCCCATATGATATGTGTGTTTTCCACTTTTCTAGTTGACAATCCATATTGACATGGCAACAGAAATTTTGAACCACATTGTGAATCTTGCAACTAACAAGCTAAATATGACCATTTTCTTCATAAACAACCCAGGGAACATGGGCGAAGTTACAATGGCTTCCATGAGATGTGAAGCAATAAACAATATTAACAACATAACATTGATACCTCAAGAATTTAGACGATGCTAAAAGACCTAAAATAATAGTCTACATTGACCAAACTCCAACAGTCCCTGTGACAGTTTTTTTTAAAAAAGGGTCCCTCCGAAAAAGCCTGAGAAAATATTGGGGAAAATATGTGAATTCCTTTCGGACCTATGGCAAATACCAAGATAGTACGATTAAATACCTCACCAGGAGTAGCTTTTTATATATGCTACCACCAGGCAAGTAGTAATTTAGAAATGCTATCAGATATACAATAGGTAATATGGTCTGGCTGGTAGGCCACAAATAATGCTACCGCCAGTAACATTTTTTACTGCTACTGGCTACATCATACTTATATGTTGTCAGTCGTTAGCAATAAAAATTATGCGCCGACGACTATATCAGGTGAATTTAAGAATCTCTATTTTGCAGAATTAAAAAAGACACTAAATTACTGTACCCATAAATTTTTGGCAAACTGGTCCGAGGACAAACCCTAATTTCAACAATTTCAAATTTCAAATAGGAATATTCGGGATTAATAAATTATCGCCACTAATTTTTCCGAGCCCTAACACGATAACGTATCACCTTAGCATTTACAAAGAGAGCCACAAGATCACATAATCATGTAGATTGTCCAGTAAAGTTGCAGGATACTCACCAACAAGAATATAACCCTATTGTAACCACTATGGTGGCCAATACCACCCCACCCTATATGACTGCCACGAGTCCATATCTGGGATTTTACACTGTAAAGAAATTTGACGACCCAAGACGTCGAGTAAAATGCTCTTAGGTATTATATGAATCTGGTGGCTCATGTACATAAAGGGAAATCATTAAATGTGTATTCTTTTAATGTATGTTACGGGTTATAAAACTTAATAATAATATTTTGTTATGATATCCTTCAACAACTTAAATTGGACAGACATGAATTTATTACTTAAAATTTACACGTCAAATCCCATCCTTGGCACCCTTAAACATAAAGAGATGTTAGATGACAAGCAGCACATGCCTTCCTATCATATGAGATTCATTTCTTTCTCCACAATGCACATCTTGAATTTCACAATTGAGTATCATTTCCATAGAATCGGATTTGTCGCATGTACCTCCCGCTGTCACATGAAGTGTCACGAGTCCCCCATTACATTTTTATAAAAACATAACTGGCTAACCACACAACCCCACCAAAAAATCCTGCACAGCACAAATCCCCTATAACATACAAAACAGCCAGAGCTTTTTTTTCCTTACTATAAATATCCAACAACCACCAAACCCGATTATTTCTCAATCTATGCATGTAAGATTATTTAAAAATATATATCCAATATTCATCTTAACTACCAGCTCTGGAAACAAAAAAATTTCATCGAGTTTGTAGGGCTATAGGAGTTACCAGTGTAAGTGAGAGCACGGTTGGACACCCAAAGGCGTTAGATGAACGCGTGGCAACGACATCCACACTCTCTTCCCAATGCCTTGCCTAACATCTACTCTAGTGCTTCAGTATTGAATCAAATGTGATGGAATCCATTAAGAATTGCAAAACCTCACAATGGTCGCCACTTCACAAAAACTTTTCTAATTGTTACATATTTTTTTGCTCTATCACTTTTTGAAGGGTTTCGAGTGGCCTCATTTATTGTTTAAGGCCATGTTGGGAGATGTTATATGGAGGACCAAGGCATTTATCGTTCTTAATCATGTTTTATGCGTTCTTTTTTTTTAAGAAACATTTCTATATTTTTGTTTTGATAGGAATCTTGAAGTAGTACTCTTTCTGATTTGTTCCTACTCCAATATTGTATTCCCACTATACTATACTGCCTCGATGGCCTCGGCCGTCGTTTAAGTACAATCTCTGGGACGAACATTTTGTATCATTTCTTCTTGTATTGACTAAAGATCTCCAACATTCTACAAGACCCATTTTAGGGTTGCTTGTTAGAATTACCGTTGATCTCAAAAAGTACTCTGTTTTATCGGGGTCCCTTATAGCGCTTCCCATAGATAAGTGTCGCATTGTTTAATGCAAAGTAGCAATAGTTCTTAGCTCCATTATTGACCAGATGAAATTAGTCACCATTATTTCAAATGAATGGGCTTCACATTTCCTACCTGCTAGTGAGGGACTTAGCAATAATCTTTTCAATTGGCAACAGAAACCGAATCTACAATGTTAGATCCTATAATGATCTTTTTGGAAAAATGTTGGCCACCAAAAGTTGTTGCCCTCCTTAACCCTGAACCTGCCCTAATGGTACTCATTCCAATAAAAGTACTAGCAGACAATGAAGGTTTTTCCATGCTACATTCTTTTGATGAATCTCTTCTACATATATCCCCCCCCTCCACTCAAAGAACCCAAGAAATTTCTTGGGGGTGTTGACCTTGGAAAATACACTGAATTTCTCTAAGAAACATGACATTATTTTTTTTAAATATTTCTACCACCACCTTGAACATCTATTAACGACCCCAAACTCCACACACACAACACATTAAACATGATAACTTTTTTTTTTTTTTTGACTGCTTGCACATAACATGACGCAACATTTCACCAGGACACACTAACAAACTGTAAAACAACTTGATACCGATGGCCATAACGGCACACGAAACGTTCACATCCTATCAAGGACACTTAACTTTTCTTTTGACAAGACAACCAGAAAGTCCCATCACAGAACACCTTACAAGTTAGGGCCAACCACAATGAGATATTCTTGAGGTTATTTATTTTAAAAATACAATCTTTCAATTCCGGAGCGTCGTCTTCAAGGAGAACTCAGGATAAGGTTCATACAATTCATCTTACCAGCTAAGTTTATTCCTTTTTCACTACGTATCATCCTAAATCTTCCTATTATGATGTTTGTGCTTATTTCGTTTTTTAGAGAAAGGGAAATTCGATTCCACAAGGCCATCTGCTCACCCCACTAACGCTACTAGATTTCGATTTCTTTGCCCACACGACAACAGGTGTTAATTCACTCACTTAAGAGAACATCAAGTGCCTTGAAGAGGTTTAGAGGGAGAGGGTCAAGATGAAACATCTTGAGGACCTTCATTAGTTATTTCCAGTATTTAATTTGGAAGCTAGGGCTCTTAGCCAGAATATAACAACATTGACTAGCTTCGCTAAAAGGATTAACAGGAGTAAAAATTACGTTCAAATGGCGGTGAGAAGATGGTGAGGTCGCCATTTGGTTTTCTCTGTCTATGTAAATCTAAATCATCTTCAAACAACTAACGGGTCATTTGGTCACTTAGTCATTTGACAAGTTCACCATAAAAGTAATGTTTCTAAAGGGCTAGGAGTCTGTTTTATAAAGTTTACCCGCATGATAGTTCTTTGCCCTATATTACTTAAAGATTTCTTTCTCTCAAGTTGGTGACCCCACTTACTTAATTGATACACGTTTAATTTAACCTTCAGTATTAAAAAATCCCATGTTCATTTACTGTAGACACTTATTACTAAGTTCATTCCAGGTTTTTAACGCAAATTTTCTCAACAAGGTCAATGTTGTACAACACTCATTTACAAGAGCAAACAGGATTACATCAATTCTTAAAATACTGATACCCAACAAAGTCACGCAACCACAATAACCAAATTTTTCATGTATAAGTTCCAATATGGTCAAACAATACAAGGTTTCCAAAGTTCAATGAGCACAGTTCCACAATACTTTATACTTACTAAGACATTAATCCTCCCTTTTTTAAAACTTTTTCACTGGACGTTAACAAGATGAACAACATAAAAAGGTTTCGAGCAAAGGAACTCTCAACTGAGGTTGATGACAAAAGTCTACAAATCTATCCCTCCTCTAAACGTCCAATCCATCTGCAACAATTTTCTGAGCAAAGTTAGTTTCTCACCGAACTGAGCACGATAGGCTACACACACTCCACCATAATTGTTATCTATCAATATCATGAAAAGAAGCACTTTATTACAATAAATTTGGGTCAAACCTCTAACACTATCAAAACTTCAAGGTAAAAAAAAGTCTCCCATCACTGGCAATCAGAAAGGAGAAGACCTTGTACTTCAGTTGAGACCAAGCAACGAAATAACAATCTATGAGAAGGCCCTTGGCCCTATAAGGATAAATAAACAAGTCTAGAAGAACATAATCCCATCATAAGTAATTAACAATATGACAGAGGGAGATTTGATATAGAACCAACCGATCTAGAAAATTTAGCAAAGGTACCACAACGCATAACTAAAACAATATATCTCTAAAAGAACAGAGTGATCGGCCCAAGAAGGGACTCACGGGTTTTCAGAAATAACACAAAGCCATAAGAGTTAGTGTTCAAACCGGCAATCAGTTAGAATATACACACCACAATAATTTCGAAAATGCGCAATGCAAAGTAGACTAGTTTGACCATTAACTACAAGAATTTACCAATCCTCCAAGAATGGTCAAAGTCTTAAGCAGGTGTCTATGATTGGCAAACACGCTGAGAGAGAAGGGAGGTGCGGCAAAACAAGATTCTACAATAATGTCATCAAACAAGTTTATAACACTAAGATTGCAACTTTCCACAACAATTCTACTGGTTTGTTTAATTAAAATGATTATTCATTTCCTCAACCAACCATATTTTAAGCAACCCTTGTAACACAGTCAACCGTCGACACACCACGATACAAACCGAACTTCGAGGGACATTAGCAAAACAAAAAACAAAACCTCCGTATGAATCCTAAGAACTATCAAATGAAAGCCTGAGTTGGGTTTTCGGCGTGGTGTGGTTGTCACATTTAAGGAAATTTCCATCACAACGATTACGGTAAGTACGTTCATAAAAACCATCCATATTTAACTTAATAGCGTTTTAGCATTACCAGGAGAAAATAAGGCAAGTTAGGAAAAAATAGAAGAGCGCCATCACAATGTTCAAGAGGGGGATTAGACCAAAACTATTCTAGTGTCAACGAGGTACTGGATTCCCCAATGAAACCTCGAGCCTAGTTGATTCGCGAAAATCTAGTTATGGTCAAGTTGTAGGAGGTCAAGGTACGTCAGGAGGTGGCCTTAAAGCCAGAAACAAACGTGAAAGATAATATAGAGTTTAAACAACACGAACGGAAGACACAAGGCCAACAAACCTTTTCATCAGTCTACAGTTTTACTACCAACACTCAAAGCTGCTAGCCCAAGCAGTGATCCACTAAATCCTACAACCTTCCGTTCGTGTGCGAAAGGTTATCCAAGGGACTTGCGAAGGACTAACAAAAAACGTCAAAGACAAACATTTTGGGTGCTAGTAAGGTGGTTTTCATAGTTATCATAACTTACTTCATGATATCGAAAATACGAGCGGGATCACAATAACTTGCACTCAATCGCAGAGACGGATTAATACATCAACAACAACGAAGTTCTATCATGTCGAGCATAGAAACATAACATTCCAGGGGAAAGGGCACACCATCTTCTACTAACATACTCGTCACGATAAAAGCTAAAAAACGAAAGAAACAAGCAGAAAGGGCAGGCTCCCATCATGAGACATCCAAGCTGACAATTCCAATGCCAGGAAAATTGTTTCGATTTCACAATAATTTTAAATAACAAATATTAGAAAGGTGTAGAAAGTATCTTGCCTGTTTCTCCATCTCACCAAAGCTTCAAACAATTCGTACGCTCCGCACCGGGCCATAAGCCCTGTGAGGGACTGGAATCTGGTTGCACCATTTCTTAAGTGGTCCCCATTCACAATCTTTGAACCATGCAATTGCAGAGGATTCTGTCAAACAGTTCACGGCATTGTGGTATCCGAAGTGACTCCCAGTCCAAGCACTGGTGCTCAACTATTGCTTTTCCTTGAGCTTTTATTCTTGTGGATTTGAAAACCAACTCACATACCCATTGTGCCTACCACAAACTCAAGTGATGTACACAGGCTGGAGGAAGATTATTTTCAGAAAACCCTAGGGTTGTGGAGTTTGGCTTTACAACACCGCTCTTTGCATTTGCTTTTAAGTTTAGAAAGCCATTTCAAACATATCCAACTATACAGAGCCTGCCAGAATTAGACACAAACACCCCCCTCTCAGCCCTAAATCACACTTGTAACGATATCAGAATAATACGGCAAAACACCCAGATAGACACCCCCGCCCACGAGTGAACACAGTGGTTACAACATCAGATCAGAAGTACATATTTCAGAGAGAAGCATCTTCCTCTGCTTATGCTTTCATGCTAAGGCAAGGCTGGAGAGGCACCCTTTTACCATTGGAGCAAAAGCATGCATCTTCCAGCATACCCAATGCAACATGGCCCGGTCCAAGAAATCGGTGCTTCCGTCCCTCGTTCAAAGTTGTGTTGGACATTCCTGCACACTACGTTTTTTCAATTTGGGGTACAAAAAAAAAAACACTTGAATAACTTTGCCACTGATGTTTAAGCGCATTTAGCTGAGAATTCTATGCTCTCTCTGACAGTGGTGGGCTTCCCTGGTCAATCTCTCTGGTAGGGATGTTTCATCCAACATGTTTGCAACATTCTTTGAATCTACGGAGATATAAGAGTGCCCTCGCTTAGTTTCCAATGCCGTCTCACATTTGGGGGCCCGTTTGAGAACCTTCAGGAGATTTATTGCTGAAGAAGGACATCAGCTGATTCTTATATTTTGAAGTAAGGCGCTTTTTCTTCAGGGCTGTCTGCAAGCAGCCTGCTCTCAGCACCAATGCTCTTCAACAAGACGAAGAATACAATAGACATTGCCTAACAATCTAAAATAAGAGTGCCCTTCCCTGCTTTTGAAAAACCAGACATCCAGTCAATACCTTACATGTCAAGCCGGCGTGTGGGTGCCATTATTCCTTTGCTGCGCAAACTCGATATGAAACAGAGGAAAAGAAAAAAAAGGAAGAATCATCTCTAGGAAGATCCTCTTCCATGAAGTTTACATCGAAACAGGAGGTCTCAGTGAGAACTTGCACATAAGTTCATCAGTCTCCTGTACACTCTCACTGTCCATAGTCAATTTGATAAAACTATCTTGAAGAGAGCCCGAACCGAGGATGCATTCGATACATAACATGAAACACAACAAAGTTGGACAACCTGCCGGTGGGAAGCGCCAAAGGGGCCTCTACTGTTCTGCAACCGGTCCTTTGCCAGGCTAACACGGTTGTGGGTCGCTGCTGGGGGGTGGATCCCAGACAAGACACCCCTCGCCCTTCCAGAAAAAAGAATGAGGCAACATCTGCTTCACTAGCCTGAAGCTTCATCTAAAACCGCCATACAAACCCACGCGGGCCCGGGAAGGCCCCCAAGATGAACCAGGATGGAAACGCCTATCGACAGGTTTTTGCTGGCTCCTCACCACCCACTCCACCCCACCCAAGAAAACTCTCCCAACCACTCCCCCATACGCATTAATAGAATCAAAAGAGAATCATGTCGAAAAAAACGGTATCTCCACCCACCTCCTCCCGCAGTACCAACATTACAGTCATTACAGTTTGCAGTTGGGTGGTTGGGGGAAGACAAAAGTCATCCAAAGTGCCAACAATGCCTGCGCAGGCCCTGGTCGACCAAGGTGTGCAGCAACGGGATTGCGAAGGCCAAAAACGGGGCATTACACTCTACCCTGTTGCAAAAACAGTTATGGACTGAAACTATTTTTATACAAGTTTTAGTGGAATGTTTTTCATCGGAACCAATCCTATATATGCTTGTTTCAACTACATGTTACAATTAGTGACCATAAAATCCCATGTCCGTAATTTATTTATACCTCCCGTATGGCCCTTTCGATTACCTATTACATTTTTTAGGTGTAGATTTTCATTCTTACCTGGTTGAAGATAAACACTATCAGGTAAAAAGAATATTAGACTAGTTCTCGTAAATAAATTGTCACACAAAATGACATGCAAATATGACCGTATTTATTATTAAGAAACTAAGTACATGCTAATTATCTTTAAACAAAAGATGGTAATAAAAGCATGTACCATCTCAAGATTCTGCGTATAAATTACACGGATTCCGAGGAGTAAAAGCATAGGACCGTTGCAGTCTTGGAGAAGAGAGTTCCAGCGAGAAAAAGACACGTGTCCGTTGGAAACAGAGCCGTTGGAATATTATACCCTATAACCTGTACTCACAGCATGTTTTACATCATTCCTTTCTCTTCCTCTCGAGTTTTTTCGGTGCTCTTCCATTGTTTCTGTGTTTTGGTTTTTGTTGTTGATTTTGTTTCGTGGTTTTAGAGTCTGTCGCACGCGTGCTGTGTCTGTGTTTGAGTTGAATCTGTCTTTTCTTGTTACATGTTGTGTTTGAGTTGAATCTGTTTTTCCTTCGTTTTTCTGTATTCTGAATGGTGCCGAGCCGTGCCGAGCCGAGCAGAGAAGAGCCGAGGCGACCGATACAACAGAGCCGAGCCCGAGCCGAGCAGAGGATGAGGTTAGGGTTAGTAGCTTCCTCTCTCATTTCCAGTAATATTTATTTTCTATTTTATGAGCTATTTCTTTGATGCAACTGATTTACACTATGGATTTCAGGGCATAAAAGACAGAAGGAGCTGTTTTCCTTGCAGAATATGGAGGGCCATGTATTTTTGGAGGACGCCCTGGAGAAACCCTAACTGTGCACGTCAGAGGGTTTTATTTGGGATATTTCTTACCGATTTTTTGTGTGCCTTCGTTGATGCCGTTGTTTCTATTTATTTATTTTTCGTTTTATCTGTTCTTGTTTTTTCCGATGTCTTTTGGAGTTCGTTGTATGTTTTTGGAGCCGTATTTTCTATTTACATACATTTTGAATGTAATTTCAGTGGGTGCTCTCTTCATTCATGCGAATTTCCTTTATGTTTGCAAGCAGGCGCAGAGCAGAGCCGAGCTACGAAAATGCTGAGCGGAGCCAAGCGAATCAACTGAGAAAGGCAGAAGGAGCTGCTTTTGGAGGACACTTTGTAACTATTTTATGGGCTATTTCATTGATGTAACTGATTCGTATTATGGATTTCAGGGCGTGAAGGAGCTGTGGATCTCAGAGGGTTTGGATCATTTCTTACTCATTTATTTTTGGGTGCTATTCTTTTCTTTGAATCAATTTTTTAGTCATTGTTTCTAGCTACGTTTTTTAGTTTTTTTGGTTCATGTTGTTGGAGTTCATTGTATGATTTTTGTCTATGTTTGAGTCAGATTCATTTTTCTTTCTCCATTTTTGTGATATTCTTTTTTTGTTTGCAAGGAGGGCCAGAGCAAAGGAGAGAAAATCAACCGATTCGAGCAGAACCAAGACGAGGGAATCAGCTTAGCGGAGCAGAATTGTCCTGCATTTCGGGCTTTATTCATGTTTCTAAGTTAAAGTGTTATCCAAGACCACAAGAAATGAACCCTAATGGTTGGTCTCGAATTCTATTTAACTTACAAGTATCATCCCTTTTTTGTTACGTCTTTTGAAAATAATTTATTGCATTACATACTTATACTTTGATTTTGGTTCAACACAAAAAGCTGAGATGAGTTTTGACAAAGGTTTATGAAATTTTTAGGTAGAACGAATACAACATGTAATTGGACGTAAACCGTTTCACTATTGTTATTTTAGAGTGAAATCCCCAATTGTATTGATGTTTCTTAGGATATTGTGTTGTAGATTTTTAGCATAAATCTTTTACAGCTATGGAGTTGGTTCGTCCATCGAATTAAAAGCATAAATCTAGGTATGGAGAGAGGAATGAAACAACACTTGGATGTCATGGTTGGAGGTTAATAGAAATTTCTTAAAATAGCAAATGAATAAAACCAGTTAAATTTTAAAGCTGAGTGCAATTGGCTGCTATTAACAGTAGTAGTGATAATGGTGATCACAAATGATATATATTAACATATTGAAACAAAAGTAAATGAAACACATTAGTGTCACCCTCCCATTCTATATATATACTTGTATGTTGGCTGCTTGGAGACTTGCCTTTTTTTGGTGAAAGCTTTCTAATAGCTTTGAGATTTGGTATTTCATTTTGAGCATTTATTTGTGAGATCTGAAAGCTTTGAAGAAGCTAATCAAGCACCACTGTCACAATTTGGAAAGCCTTGTAGAAGTTACCAAACTACCAGATTGTCTTGAATTGGATTTTGAGTTCTTGTCTGGAATTTGGATGGATTTAGATGACCACTTCCTGTAATTATGTGAGAGAAACACAATGGATTTAGATTACATTTTACTTATATTGCACTCTCGACTTTGTATCAAAATAGAAGGTAGTTTTTCTGTTCTAATGCCTTTATCTTTTCTTTCAGTATACATTCTGTATATATAATGTATGCTAGTAATTATAATTTATGAACATTTGTTTATTTGTCCATTATCTGTTGGTTTTTCTTTCAGGAGAATGGTATAACAGAGAAATGGAAGAAGCAACTTCCTCGATGACAAAAAGTGAGTTATTCAATCTTTGTTTTTCTTCTTTCTCTAGGTCTTATGGATAATTTCATCATAAATTTATGCAGTTTAGCTTTTACCCATATATATAATATATAATATATGTATTTATTCGCATATGCAACAATGTTGGAATCTTCCTTAATTAAAATAAAAAATATGTATACGCACATATCGACTTGTATATTCGATAGTGCAGAAATCGTCACTAAGTAAAAAAAGAAATATATACAATAACACTAAAATTTCAGTGATCACTGTATATGCAATAATGTATAAGTTTTTCAAGCACACCCAGATTGTTATAAATTAGAATGTGAGAAATTGTCTGGGCTCTGATGGATTTTTAGGCAATTATTAATGAGAAAAAGTTACACTTTGGACTTTGGATCAGAATACACAGTAATATTAATGCCTTAGCTTTTCTTTTGGTTTATATATTATCTATGTACATTATAGATAATAATATCATATAAACAGTTATTTGCTAATGTTACTTGGTTTTCCTTTCACATGCTTGGTATAACAGAGAAACAGAATTTAGATTTTTTAAGGTGGTTACATCACGCAATTCATGAAATTCATGTAGTTACATCATATACTTAGACATATTGACTTGTATATTCAATAGTGCTGAAATCTTCACTAACCAAAAAAAGAAATATATACAATAATGCTGAAATTTCATTGATCACTGTATATGCAATAATGCATAAGTTTTTCAAGCACACCCAGATTGTTATAAATTGGATCGTGAATAATTATTTGCTTTGATGGATTTAGGTGACAGTCACTGCAATTATTAGTCGTCCATTTACACTGGACTTTGGATCAAAACACAGTAATATTAATGCCTTATCTTTTCTTTCGGTATATATTTTATGTATATACATTATGGATAATAATATCATATAAACAGTTATTTGCTAATGTTTGTTGGTTTTTCTTTCACATGCTTGGTATAATAGAAAAATGGAAGTTAGATTTTTTAAGTATATAACATCATATACTTGTATGTGCATTAATGCTTAGATCTTCATTGATCACCAGTTGGTATCAACTCAGCTCAGTTCAGCTCTGCTCTTCATAACTACCATGTAATATTTATTATTTTTGTATCTTTGTTGTTGTTATTCATATTTTGGTTCTTTCATTTATCGTTATTGCAACACATATCTCATATATTTTGATATTCCTTATGGGTAAATTTCGTGCAGGTATTTTGTGCTCAAAATTCTCTCAACTCAACAAACAAATGTCCTTTTATTGCAAGCTTCCTGAAGTGATGGTGGAGAGTTTTATTATTACATGCAAAATGTTGTTACATTTGTTTTGTAATATTGTTATATTTGTATTGAATTGTAAATGTTGGTAAAATATTTTTTTATAAATAAAAAACATATTTTTTCGGAGGGGGCTGAAAAGTCACTCCAAAAAACCTTCAAGAATGGTCATGGACATTCTTGAGGGTGTGTTTTATTCTTCTTTATTTTTATTGTTTTGAATGGTTTTTTAATTTATTTATAATAACAGTATATCTCAAACATACCCCCAATAATAAATACATAGCAGATTACACAAATAAAAATGATGTATGTTTTACAGTATTTTATTATTATCTATAATGTGTATGTAACTTTGATTGCTTTTTAGTTTTATGTAACTTTGAGAGTTTTATTATTACATGCAAATGTTGTACATTTGTATGGTAATGTTGTTATATTGTATTGACTTGTAATGTTGGTAAAATATTTTTTCTTAAATAATTTTTTTTTTTTTGAGGGGGCTGAAAAGGTGCTCCCAAAAAAACTTAAAGAAGGGCCATTGGACATTCTTTTTTGAGGGCGTATTTATCCGGGTTTATTCGTCTTTATTTTATTATTTTGATGATTTCGTTAAGTAGGGATTAATAAAGTATATGCTCAAACAGAGTTACCACAATAATAGAACATAGCAGAAGACCAATATTAATACAATGAATGTTCCATTAGTTTTTACGATCTATAATTGTATAACTTTGATTCCTATTATTAATCGTCCTAAACATTAATGTGTATTTAGTTTTATTTTATATAAAAATATATTTACATATTTGGGTTATTATGAACGTGGTATATAAGTTGGTCAATCGGCACGAGGTCTTTGCAAGATATAGATAGATAGTAATATTGAAGTTGTTATATTATATTCTATTTTTTTGTGTACTTTTAAAATTATTTAGTTTATAATATCTAGACTGTCGTTGAAAATAAAATATGATCATAATAATTATATAACTATAAAGTATTGTATTATAAATTTATTATTCAAAAAAATATTATACTTAGAATAATATTTTAATTTTAGACTGATTAACTATAAAAGTCATTTTATACCATATATTTTCAATGACTTATGTAAAAAATATTTTCAGTAATTGAATTAGAATAATAATATAATATTGATTAATATCTAATTTAAGGGGCAATTATATATTATATTATGGGCAATAGAGTCAATAAATTAATAATTAATAGATATATTATTAAAGTGAAATATTATTCTATATATTACGTAATTTCGACTTATCTATTATAATGCTAAACCAAGGTCATTACACATATAACTGCAATTATATAACTTATATAATCGGTCTTTGTCATGAATATGATTGTCTTTAATTATATCTGGTCATGCTTATCTCCCCTCTTTTGGTCAACGCATAGCACCGAATCAGTTACTTACCTGCGCTTCGAATAGTTAATAAGATAAATGTATCTATTAAAGCTTATACTTATAAGGAAAAAATGACTAGTTATTGTTTGTGTGGCTTCTCTCTATCGTCGCGATCTAATCTTGTTCACATTATAATATCTATATTTATTAAGTGCGCTAATCATACTGCTTCTATTTTGTTACATGTATTTATTACGTGTGTCTAATGTTTGTACAAGAGGAGTGCGGAGGAGATACAGCAGACGGGAGTAGGGGTAAAGAGCGCGGAAGAGATATGAGAAGAAGGGGAGGGGCTAGAGAGCAGGACGGGAAATAAAAAGAAGGGGCGAGAGGGAAAGACGAGAGAGGAGGGATACTTGTAACCTTATTTACGGAAAAAAGAAATTACTATTATATTAATAATATTATAAATGAATGAAAAGCAGATGAGATAAGAACAGAACGGAGGAAAGAGGAAATATTAAACAAAAATTATAATATATCAAGATAAATCTCATCGATATAATAGTAATATTTAAAACAAACTGTTACAAGACTAAAGTGAAAAAACCGAATAGTCCTGCGTGAATGATTCATGTGATAGAATAATTTATAATATGGTATCACTTTATATAACCAAGAACATGAAGACCGAATAATAAGGCATAATTACTATGATATTTAATTGTATATATTTATAGAAAAAAAATTAAAGTATTAGATTTATAGAAAAAAAATTGAGGATAATATGATAATATTACAATATTAATTTATGTATATATAGGAAAAAATTAAGAAGGAATAATTTATGGTAATCATTACCAATATTAAGTTTATTATATTAGTAGAAAAGAACCTAAGACGGAAAATAATATGGTATTGATTACAATATTAAGTTTAGTATATATATTATACTTTATCTAAAACGATCTGTTACTTAACTATTATATATTAGCAAACAAATAATAAGATAATTACCTAAACATATTAATTTTATTACTAAGTTATAATAGTTGTGTATACCAATGTGGATTACTGGATGAATATTGGTTAATATGTACAAATTAATTTGAAAGTAATGATAAAATAAAACGAAAGGTCATCTAAAGATAGAATATAATATAGTTATTTAACTATGACACCTGTGTTATATTACTTAAACAGTATATTATCAAGTAGCGGGCGCGAAGGCTTGAGGAAAAAAAAGGGAGAATATTAGATAGAATAATCTTATATGAAGTAAAAAATAGTTAAGATTTATATGATAGACAATGTAGACTATGTGAAGAAGCAGGTACTAGTACCAAGAGAGACAGATAGGTGCAAAATGCCGTTTGTTCATGTAGAATATATAACGAGATCGGTATTATAATAGAAAATCAAAGTGTAGTGACGAATAATAAAGACTTGGTTGGGAGGAAACGCGAGGGAATCCTCCATGGAGCGACGGAGGTGAGAAAGGAGAAGGGGAAAGAGGGACGAGAGGGGGAGAGTAAAGGAGGAAGTAGAGAGGAAGAGAATAAAAAGGGCAGGAGAGGGAGGGAACGAGGAGGAGGTAGGAGGAAAGAAAGAGAAGGATAGGGGAAGAGGCCATTATATGTTTTATTACTCATATAATGTAAACAAACTCTAAGTATTCATTTATTATGTTATATTTATATTTTTAAAAACTATGTTATATTTTAATTATATGATTAATAGTCCTTATAATATAAATTGTAATTGAGACTATTTATTAATATTAATTAGTAGAATATTACGTTATAGTTTGTAAACATGGGTACTAATGAATTTATTTTTAAATTTCAATATAGTTTGTATATTAGGCATTTTTTTATATAGTTTGTTATGTGCACTTAATTTTTAATAAAATAGAAAATTTATGTTCATATATTATATAATAATAAAAATGTTTATTACATTCCCTATTTTATTGGTAAATGTATAACTATCTATATTTTTATATATTATTGTTTCATTATTTTGATTTTGATTGGTATATATTTAATAATTTATTGTGTTTATAATATACAATAATGTTGTACCAACATTATATCTAATGTATGTATAATATTTATAATACCTATTTATCAAATAGACATTGTTGAGAAATAATATACGCAATAAATAACAAATTTTTTTTAAATCATAAATCTATAATAGTAATACCACATATATATTACTATTAGAGTGTAAATCTTACTTATATAGTCATAAATATATAGATACATTTAATTATTAATTACTTATTTTGAAACTATATCTAGTAAAGTGGTTTTTTGTAAAAAGGAGAGTGGAGTATTTACTTGGGGTCGAAAAGATGCGAACCCAATGCAAATCCCTCTCGAAAATTCAAATGCTGTATAGAGTACAATCAACATATATTATAAAACATACAATTATGATACATTATATACTCAAGATACAAGAACAAATTTTCTCTCATAAATCCATCATAGTACATACCACCTATATATTACTATTATAGGGGCAATAATTACTTAGATAGCATAAATATATATAACATTATTTAATTAATATTAGAGTTTGAAACTATAATACGTAAAATTGCTTGTAAAGAGATTGTCAGTATGAGCTATGGGGTGAACAGATTCTAATCTCGGCGAGAATTCAAATTTTTTTGCGGTCGAAAGGGATTGTTTACTGAGTCGTTTTCAGTGCCCCATTAAAGTGAGGTCCACCTCTAAGCATAGAACAAAAAAAAAAAAAAAAGAAAAAAAAAGTAAACAAAAAAAAACGAATGTATATTGCTCGGCCTTTAGCATGTTG